>FLRD01000736.1:0-202259 GCA_900088485.1 Plasmodium ovale wallikeri
ATATTTTCTATTATATTTTGAATATTGTTTTTATTATATTACAATGAAGAATATAAGAACATTTCTATTTATTTGTTATATAACATTTATTGGTTTGTTCTTAATTACTTGACATATCAATGTTTATATTTTATTTTTCATTTTAATAGAATAATAATTAGGTACATACTGCATTAATGTACATACTATATTTGAACATGTACGAAAACATTAAATTATATTTGCTTATATGACAGAATCTTGATTGAACAATAAGTTAGAATGAATTACAGATACATATATAATACACTCATATTATTCTTATTCATAGTACATTAAAAATTGTACTAAATTTATTTTACATTTTTAAGTATATATAATTATTTGGAAGTTATTAAAAAATTACATAATAATGATATTTATAAAGAATAAAAAATTATGTTCATAAAAATAGAATTTTAAAATAAAGTTGAAAACGTAATGAGTATAATTAGGTAAATAAAAAATTAAATAAGGCAAATAAATTGTATGGACAGGGTTTGGTTTAATATGAATAAATTTATCTTTCTCTCTGCCATAAAGATATAATTTAATAGACGTGATTATTAATATATTTCCATGTAAAATAATATTAGGGCTTGTAATTCCTAAGTAATTATAAATTTGTCGTATAAACTAATAAAGCATTTTTATAATAATATATAATTAAAATACTCACAAAAAAATATGAATTTATCATATGTATATGCATATGAAAAATAGGTAAATTTATATTATATTCATTCCTTTTGTGAAAGTGACAAATATAAATATCCGATATAAAATCGTGCTATGATTACGGAAAGAATGTAAAGGTTATAATTAAGCATATTCTTAAAGGAAATTCTAGTTAATTCATTAGTTAATATATTAAATAAAAAAAGAATAAAAAAAAATTAAATTTATTAATGGATTATTTTATTAAATTTTTTTAAAATTGATTTTTTATCTATTCATAAGCATTATAATAATAAGCGTGTTAAAATAATGTCTAACATGTTAACACACAGGAATGTTATTTATGTATGGATACATTATTTTATCTAATAAAACCCTAAGTATTGGTTAATTTTTTACATTATTAGAAATTCAAAAAATAATAATTAATTCTCATATTATTATTTGATGTTACAAATAATATAAGCATTTATTAAAGAAAATAAGATCATCACGTAAATTTGTATTTATATAATTAACTTGAAATATTATAAAATAATTTTATTTTTTATGTATGTATAGTAAAAAATAAGTAGTACATAAGTATAATGTCATTGTTATAATTTATTGTTTTTTAAAACTTTGTATTATATGATTTTTCTATATATATACAAAATATATTGTCATATTTGTACAAAATTCTCATGCTTTTGAATGATTACCCTTTTATATTTCTTAATATATATAATGTATAATAACATATTAGTACAGTTTTTAGTATATATAGTAAGTAAAAATTTATTTTTCTCATTTATTTATATTAACATTAAAATTATTAATATAAAATGTATGTAATTTCATATAAATGTCTAAATAGAACAGAATACGTGAATAGATAAAATAGGGAAATACACTCGAAATAATTTAAATTGCCGAATTATATATTTTTACATATTGCAACAAAAATTTTGTACAATATTTTATAGCATATTTCTTTATTTAAAATAACAATACGAATATATTATAATATATTTATTTTTATAACTTTTACGTAAGCATGTCATGTTACCATAGATGATGCATAATCGATAGATATTTAAATGTCATATTTTGTCTCTCTTCATATACATATTATTTTTTATCATAAAAATATTTATTATAATATAAAATTTAATTGCATTAAGTATATATACATCAAAAAAGTATATATTATTTAATTTAATAAGTTAAAATTTATAATAACAATATATGGAAGTATATTAAAAATAACTATCCCATTTAAATAACTATAAGAAAGTACTTTAATATATACATATTAATTTTGTCTAATGTATTCTTTGCTATATTTTCTTTTCTCTTATTTACATTTTTATGTTTTTCTACTTATGATATAATGTATAACCTAAAATAATTATTTCACTACAAATTTTTACATCACAAAAAATGAGGAATTAGAAATTCTCATTTACATATATATATATTTGTAGCTACTACAAAAGTAACCTGCATACTGCAAACTTCTATATATGTAAATAATAATTTATCATCTAATTTTATATTGTTAAATAGAGAGATAACCCTGAAAATGGATGATCAAGTACATTTTTATATTATATGGCGTTATAATATTAATGTATTTGCTGAATATTAGACTTATTATTATATACTATTCACCATTATTTATCTTAAATTTTAAACAATTATTTTTCTTTTTATTGGTAGTGCGCGGAGGCATCTGTGTTACCATCCTGTAAACTTTATGAAGAATTCGGTAAGAAAAATGATGATAAAGGTAATTTTGTCAGTGAATGCAAAAATTTGCAAAGTAAGCTTAGTTCAGAACAGGCTATTTTTGATCTGTGTCAAAAGCTTGCAGGTAACATTAGGGATTTTTGTGATAATCATAATGGGGGAAACTTTTTAAAAGATAATTTTGTATATTTACATTACTGGTTATTGGACCAATTAATTAAGACGTTTAAAATATCTGATAGTGGTACTTATAGCGGGAAAAGAAATCAATTTTTTCAAGAATGGAAAAATATTATTCAAAAGTTACCATATAAACAAAAATGTGAACCAATGAAACGTGATTTTTCGTCGCATTTTATCAGTGATTTCAAGAATATTAAGGATATGTACGATTATTATTATAATTATAAAAATTTTCCATCGAAAAATAGTTTTACTGAAATTGAATGTAATACATACTGTACATATTTATCTTCTATAATTAAAAAATTTCCATCTTTCAAAAGTTTGTGTTCAAAAACTTCAAGAAATTGCATACCAGAATTCAAGGATTCTATTGATAATTATGACCCAAATCAATTACTTGAAAAATTAGGTTGCAATTCAGATAATTTATGCACTAAAAATTTTGAGAAAGAGCAACCAGTAAAAGAAGAACGTGCTAGAGGAGATGATCCCCATGTGTTAGCTGATGATACATCTGATGGACCAGTTGAAACATCCCAACCCTCCGAAACATCCCCAATTGCTATTACATTTGGTCTTTTACTATCTGGTATTTTCACTATTTCTTTTGTTTTATTTAAGGTAAATACAATTTCTATATAAAATTTTTAATACATTGAATTATTATCGTACAAGTATATTCATTATACATTCACAGTTATAAAATTATAAGGTGGTATATATAATATATATTTCTTTTTTTGCATATTAGTTAACTCCTATGGGTGCCTTGTTAAAAAATCAATTATTTAAAAAAGAAAAAATGACAGAATATCTAGATTACGAAGCAAGTAATGAAATGCTAAATGATGAATTAATAATGGATAATATAAAATTGCAGGAAAAAGGATATAATATAACATATAATTCTTTCCAAAACCTAGAGTAATAATATGAGATATTTTTATTTCAACTAAAAAAGGAATATTAAAAAGTCAAAGCACATAGATATATCAGTTGCTGTATAGAGAATGTATATGCGAATAATAAATCTCATTACGCAGATGATTTTTCTCATATATAAATATACGCATATATTTAGAAGATTATAAAAAGCATAGAAAAATTATTGGAAATTTCTGCACCACCTTTTCAACCGACATGGCAACAAATGAGGGATATTTGTATATTAAACAGGAAAAAATAGAAATATTATTAAAAAATGTATTATATATATTCAAAGGTATACAACTTGAAGATAAAAATATTAAAATTAAATAATATCCAATGTTTATATTAAAATATATAATTGATTATTTTGTGTGATATATATATTATTAACATTATTTTAGATTAATTTAATGTGCAATTTTACTTCATATCCTAAACCTATTAAATAATTTAATCCTCATGTTTACACAAATATGTTTAACAATTTTTGTTATATATACTAACTTCTCGAAAAATTTCCTGCATAAATGTGTATATATAATACTGATTAGCGGTTCAAAATTAATGGTAATTTTATATGCTATGTTTAATGTAAAATACGATAAGGTCATTTGTGGTATTTAAAAATAAAAACTTTAATTTCATTTTACTACAGTTTTTGATATTTAGAATTATCTATAAATTATTTTTACATTAACTGAAAATTTTTATTTTTTATTATTATTTAGTCAATTTTTTTTCTCGTACATGAAATTTTCGTTAGACCTTTTCTTTATAATAACAATTTATTATTAATTTTTTCGTAATTGTATGTTTTTTAAATTTTATTATATATTATGCATTTTATTTATTTTTATAATTAGAATGACACTTTTTTTACATTTTTTAAAAATTTATCAAAATAATTTAATAATCCCTGTAATATATTAACTAGTAAGTTTGTGAAGAAGTAGAAACCGTATGATATTTGCAATTTTCCGAGTTTCTTTCTTCGTCTTTGTAAGAATAATGTAAACTATCCATTGCATAATTTGTATTACAAAATTGGGTTTTTTTTACTTCTATTTTTATTATGTAATCATGATACCAAGGTGATTAGCTACTATTAAAAAAAAAAGAAAATTTTGTATAAAATTTATTTTAAATTTATACGGAAAAGATTTAATATAATAAGATATGATTTAAATAGGAAATATTTATATATATTTCCTATTTATATATTTTGGAATTTTGTAAAAACTTGAATATTTACATGCAATATTTTTATGCTAAATTAGTGTGTGTTCTCTCTTTATTAATATTATTTACACACATATATATATTGGAGGTTATTGGCTTCTTTCCTTTAAGAAACTACCATTATAACAATTTTATATATTATATTCATATATATAATGTTGCACCTACACTTTTTTAATTTTATGAACATAACATGTTATGTTCTAATTTGCATGCTTCAGAGTGAACTATATAATTTTTCAGTTTTAGAATTGTCTAAGTGGACTTTTCTATGTAAAGTTTATTCACTGTATTAAATATTATAATGTACAAGTTTATAGCTTTTTGTAACGGTTGATAAGTTATTTACATATCTAAATAAATTTTTTTAAATTCTTTTATCTTTTTATGTAATTTATTTATTTTGTTTTTTAGAAAAAATATAATTTTAATTTTGCATGAAACATGCAGTATACTATACATGAATTGAGCTTATATTTAATAATTGACATATATAGTAAATGGTCAATTTTTTGTATATATTCTTCTATTATACACTACATAAATTAACAATAATATTTGGTATTTTTTTTTTTTTTAATTTAAATTCCATGTAAATGTTGTTTTCTTTAATAACTTATATAAATATATTATTATATAATATTATTATGCCTTAAAATAAATCGTAAGCATTAATTTTAAAGGGCTTCTTTAAATTTTTTATGTTTACTATTTGTATGGCATTTATTTGATCATCGCATTTTTGAATGCCAATTTTTTAAACTGTAATATTTATATTATATATACTGTAATATATTAGTATTTTAACATTTTTTTTCTTTTATTGATTTTTAATCGTAATTTTTCTAATATTGTCATCATGATATATCATATATGTATTAACATCACAATAGCATTTGTTGAAAAATATTTAACATATTATAAACATTATTACCGTTACTAAATTGGGCATGAATTTTTTCTACTTCTATGAATTTTAACTTCTAAAATTTAGAAAAATTATAAAACATCCTTGTATTATTAATGTCTAAATATTTATATTCTAAATAATTTTTCATATTTCATATCCCATATAATGCAGAAATTATTGATTTATACCTTTATAAACAAAATATTATTTTATATACATATATTTATTCTATTACATATGTAATTAAACATGTATCCATTATAGTTTTGCTTTATCGTTTTTTATATGTTTATTTTTATTTTTTACCATGTTTATTTATAATGCACTTTAAATTCATATATAATTTATTCATTTTTGCAAAAACATTTAAATGTTAATTACCATTACTTTTACATTCATATATAATAGCGATTAATATTTTACAGATTTACATGCATATGATAATATTAATTTTTAACTTATTCTATGATTTAATAGGTGTAAGCACAATAATAATATTATAATAATTAAACTTTTTTTTTGGCATTACATAGTAATTATTCGCACACCTTAGTAATATTTTTTTAAAATAACCATTATTAAATATTGTTAATTGTTTAAATATAAGTTGTTATAATTTTTATTTAATCTAAATTGTAAAACTAATTATCACTTGTTCTAAATATTTGTATATTATTCTCTAATTATAATGAATTTTTTTTTATTTTAGCTTATTTATCTATACAACATATTAATTAATATTATCAAGTAGATGTAGTATTTTTCGTACATTTAATGTGTGATATATTTTTCCCAATATGTATGTTAGCCCAGAATATCTAATTAATTACTATCACAATATATATTGTACAGTCTTTACGTAATATTATAACGATAACATAATATTTCTCTTTTTTTTGGTTTTTCTATATAATATTATTTTTTAAAATTTCTGTTATATTTAATATGTTATAAAAAATTTATGAGATTAAAAACACTTGTGTTAATTAAATAAAATCATATGTATAGTTAATGTATTATTCCATTTCTGTATTATGTTTTATTTAAAGTATTATATCCTATATTATGTCCACTTCTGTCATAAACTTTTTTCTCTTGCTCATATGTATTTTCTAAGTATTCATTTTCTTCTTCGTATATATTATGATCATTTATTCTTTTACTTAATAAACGAGTACGTAGCCAGTATCCAAGAGGAGTTAACTAATATATAACAAAAAGAAATATAATATATGTATTTTATTACTACTAATTTTTAGTGTGAATATAATATAAAACTCACGGACAATAGTTAATTTGTAATAGTAGATTTCATTTACTCTATAAAAAACGAAAAAAAAGATAAATATTCCTAAGAGTGAAGAAGAAACGGCTACTAAAACATTACGAACTGAATTAGAAGATGCACTATCATCTTGCACATTTTCCAATTCTAATGTTCCTGGAAAAACAGAAGTTCCCAATGTTTCATTCATTTCGCCAGAAGATCCTGTACTATTAACCATCTGTGCACTTCTAATTTCACATGATGGTTTGGATAATAAAACATTTGGATTATACTTTTCAATATCCGTATAATAGTAATTACATGGTGTCATATCACCATAAGAGCATTTCTTTTTATATTCTCGATACTGTTCATTAATATATTCAAGATATGAGCGATATTTTTCGCATTTAGCATCACTAGGAGAGTAATTATTGGTGATGTACTGAAAATTTTTAAAGTAATCATTCAAAATTTTCCCCCTATTCCATTCCTCAAAAGTAGCCACAAATGAATACTTAGCACTACAAGTTATTTTTGATAAATGAGAATTATAATTATACCATCCATCGAACATATCCTTAAGAATATCCACAATTTCTGCATTTCCTATACTATCAGGCTTAAAGATCTTTATTATTTGATCATATAACCAAAAATGTAGATGCATACAATATTCTCTATTATTTGAATTGTTACTTTTTAATTTTGAATTAGTTGACAAAATACCTACTACTCTACCGCAAAGATTTTTAATTCGACTATCACTATTTTTCATATTTATTACACTCTGAAAATCATTTTCATAACCATCCATAGGCAAAGTAGAATTAAATTCATCATATACATTATATGCAGGTGATCCTTGCAAGAGTTCATCCTAAAAGTTAATTAAAAAAACAGATTAACATTATAATTATATAAGTGTGTTCAAGTTAGTTTGTTCTAAAGTATTATTACAATATTTTGCCCCCAAAAAAATATTCCAAAAAATGGGTATTCGGAATTATTTTAATAAAAACATAATATGTACCCAATCTTCCATTTTTCAAAATTTATATATATTTAAAAATATAATAATTATCTTAAGTTATGAAAATTATAATTCCATATGTATATATGGATAATAGATTATAGTAAAAATTCCTCTAAATACTTTTTAAATGATTCGTTTATTGTTGTTTAATCTAAGTTTAAAATTCATGGTATACAAAATCATCTAAATTTCTCCGTTATATAAGCTATTATAATGCAAATATATCTTTGTTAAAATAGTAATTTAATTAGAACTAAAATAATAAACTCTTTAATACTGTATAATATTAAGTTAATATGAAAACAAAACCTTTAAATAAAGTTAATTTATCAATATATATTTTCCAAATTTTCGTTATTATATTATATACATATATATATAAGACATAAATTATTTTTTATACTTTTAAACTTTTATAAGGTATTTGAGTTTATATATATATATATATATACGTACGTTAAATAATATTAAATATTTCATTTTTTTATTTACAAAGATATTGATGAACCTTTAAAGTAATACCTTGTTAATATTATATAAATTAGTATGTTTATTATTATTAAAAGTATACTTAAAAATAATACTAAAATAAACATGATATACTTACATTTTTTTTTATATTATGAAAAGCTAAAAAGTAAAGAATTCTAATTTTTTTGAGTAACATACTATTAAGGAAAATTCATTTTACCTATCTGCAATACATTTTGTAATTTTCATATAAAATATTTGAGATTTTTAGAAATTTATTATCACATTGTTTTATTCCAGTATTATTAAATAATATTGTTTTTAACTAATAATATATTTATTTTGCAAAATATTATGAATATTATAAACCTTAATTTATACATATCATTATAAGGATAGAAATTTATGAGAGATAATAACAATAAAAATTAATCATTGATCAATATCTATGACACTTCAATTTAGAGAATATTAGTATAAGTGTATTATATATTATATTTAGTATCTAATAACTCTATTTAATTTTTAATGTCAAATTCATATTATTACTTTTATTAAATATACATATGATTTATCTATATACGTTTTAAATTTTTGTATAATATTTATATTAACTCTGACAATGTAAGTATGAAGAATTTTTTTATTAATTGTGATATATAAGTGAATATTAAGATATTTTCATTAATAATTTAAGTAGCATTGATTATACTTCTTTATCTTGTAATATTTTTTTGTTTATTATATTATCATATACGATAGTGCATTAGGAGGAATTAGGTACTTATTATATTACTGAAATATATATAACATAGCATAATTTGTTAGATAGAAAATTATATATTGTTTAAGACCAAAAGTCGTAAAAATGTTAAGAAAGGAAAACGAATATAACTATGTATATAAAGCGTTGTAATAGATATGTCATATGTTTATATTTCTGGTATTCTCTGCACATTAACAAATACATTACTTAATATCTTTATATTATACATTATACTATATTCCAAATAATAAATTTTTTACAAAGATTATGTTTCACCATATAATATATATATTAATAATTCTCCCTATTAGTTACAACAATATAAATATACAAAAGTAAAACTCCTAGCTAAATATTAAATATGAATATTTAATTTGTAATCAAAGATTATTTAGTAGTAGGGTAATAAAAAATAATATTTAATAAGGAATTGAAGGAATGAATTAAATGAAAAATATGATTGAAATATTATGTTAACATAGTACAGTCATTGTTGCAGTTCTATTATATAATCATGAAAAATTACTTAAGTGAATGAATAAACAATTTATTCATTATAAGTCTGAAATGTATATTTTAAACTAAATATTTGTACATATAATTTGTGAATTATTATTAATTTTATTACTTTTAAAATTTATAAAAATAATAGGATATTTAGATTATGCTATTATAATTTTTTTTTAAATGTGTGCTTTATCTAAATTATAAATTTTTTTAACATAATTTTTTTGTTAAAAATGTTTATTCATGTATCGTTTAAATAAGATAAAAACAAAAAAAATTATAATAGTAATAATGCAAGCATATACTATTTCTATATTTGAATATCCAGAGGGCATGGCCTAAATTTTTTTTCAAGATAAAAAATATATTGTTAAAAGAAGTAAATAATGTTAATAAAATAAATATATTCATACGAAATTTGGAGATACATTAATATAATACTATCTATGATTATATGTATTTACTTGCTTTTTTTGTAATAATTTTTGAGGTATAATTATTTTATTTTTTCAGAAATAAGTATATATATTATGATAAATTGAATAAAATAAACGAAAAATTCATTTTATTTTTGATATTTATAAAAGAACTATAGGATAATAATCAATTTTATAAAAAAACATTTCAACTTTAAATTTTATAAATTCCTTGAATACGTAGATATCATATGTATATTTTGGGTTATTGGAAAATAGTTATATTCATTATAATTTATTAAAATAATTATTACATCTGTTACTTAGATAATAAGTATTTAATTATACTTCTTTACGTTTTTATGATGTGAACATAATAAATTATTTTGTAAAAAAATCGAACATTGAAAAGAATTATTTAATACATAATTTATCTATTTAAAAGACATAAATACACGTGAATATTTAAGTACATATACAGAATGAAAAAAAAAACAAAAAGCTATAATTTTTTTTTGTTTTCAAAGTTTTTAAAAATTAAAAAAATTTTATTTTTCTTATCTAAATTGTATTATGTACTTAAGAATATATAATTTTTGAGATATTTCGTTTTATTACAAAACATTCTGGTACTAATGTATATTTATATTGAAATTTTCCTCTATTATAAAGAATATCTCAATTTGTAATATAGATATAACGTATTAAAAATTTTTTCTTTTATTTTGTATCAATGTATGAGATGTACTTTGTATTGCAATGTTATTAAGCAGATTCTAAATTATTGTTCATCTTATAAAAAATTATAGCATATGTAACATGTAAAATCATTAAAATGTTTCTAACGTTAATAATATGTCTTTCATTTGAACTTATTTATTATTGGAAAAATATAAATCTTATAATTTTATGAGTAATTACTGTATACATAATGTGCAAACTTATTTCTCATTTTAATGTTTAATGAATATATTAAAAAATCATCTTTTCATTCATTTATTTCTTATTTCAATACATATATTTTTTAATTGTAATCTTTGTATATCATGTGAATACATATTTATTTCCTTTATGTTTTGTTATATTTATGTTTATACATATGATATTAATGAATGATAATGATATATTTTATTCTTCTTTTCACTGTACATATGAAGAATAGTAAACATATTCCGCATTAATATATTTGCAAAATTTTTTTTTTAAGATGTATTTCTATATTATAATATGTATTACTATATCTTAAATTTTATGTTCCCTTCCACGTTCTTTCTTATTATATATTGTCTTTTTTCGCACGTACCATTACTATTTCGAATATATTTAAATGCACCATTATGTTTTTTACATGTAATTCATAGTATTATTATTTAAAATTGTGTACTTAGTAAATGAAATTATATTTTGTTTCATTTATTGATATTATTATTCCATTTATTTTTGAGTTGCATTATTTAGCAGTGGAAAATAAAGGTTTTGTAGCTCAGAATGTTTAAATATTAATATGGTGCAGAATTACATGATACAAAGTAAGGGGTATCTTCCGAATATATTTGTTCTTTTTCAGAATTAGTTAATAATGATTTTTTTTCTTTTTTTTCAAAATTATTCCACGTTCTTTTTTTTTATTACTTTCAAATGTAAAAAACCCCCAAATAGAGTAAACTAATAATAAAATTAAAAATTATTTCTTTCAATGTATATTTCTTTTTAATAATAATATTGTTGGATAATATACAATATAAACTGTGATCCATATTCTCATTTTATTTATAGTCATTATTAACCTTATAAGAAAGGAATATAATTAGAAGCATTCCAATAAATATACATAGAACAGTTGGTATTCTTACATATTTTTCCTTACTGGAATAAGCAATTTCAGATTCCTGGAGATTCTGATCCTAATACGTTCCGGCATCATGTTCTCTTCCATCTACAAATGGTTCATGTGGTATATTGTTGAGATGTGTTTTCAAATATGAAACATCTGGGCATGGTTTACATACATTATTTGCCATATATTTATTCTTGATCTTGAGAAATTAATAGTGTTATATATAACCTCAATAATATATAAATTTAAGATTTATAGATATTTACCATTTTTTCTTAAATTATTGATAACAATCGTATTATTTTTTTTTAATTTATAGAATATATTACAACTACTATCACTATGAATAGATATTCTCGAAATTAGCATTTGCACAAATTAGTGTTAAAAACCATATTTTTTTATTATTTCTAATATGCATCTATGTATATATACACGTTAAAATAATAAATTCTTTTATATATTTTTACTATTTATTTTAATTTAATTAAGGATAAAGTAGTGTTAAATTTTTTTAAGTTTCTATTTATGTTTAGTTAAAATTATATATTTTTTTGTTTGTTCGGAATTTTCCACTGAATGGTGCAACATACTATATTCGTTACTAATCGGGTTTATCTGTGGATATTCAGAATTTTTTTTAGTATTTTGTAGTTTTCTTCGTCATTTAATTTATTTCCAAATATTATCTGTTTTGTTTTCTATCCATATTATGTTCCATCCATATATCAGAATGCGTAAATACATTATATGGTGTTTTTTCAACTTTTTTTTCTAATTCTCAATATTTCCACTTTGAGGTGCTTACCTAAACTTTTTACATAGATTTATCATTACTACAAGCTGCAAATGTTAATTCCCACATTTATAGCAATCCTTGTTAATCTGTTTTTTATCAAATCATATTTGCTATTGGTAATTTTTTATTAAAATTTTAAAATTTATTATTTATGATATTATCATTTATGTGTTAATATTTTTTCTCATTGGACGTATTCCTCATGCATTATTCAAACGTTTTCATCTAATATATGATTCATGTTACACGTTTTTATTTTGCATTATATTAGATTATTTATTTCTATTGCTTTGAACTTTATGTAATACATACTTATATATTAAGACAATTTTTTACATAGTATTAATATATAAATATGAATTTATTCATTATTTATTTATAAATCATATACATATATTACTTTCATGGAGATCATATAAGAAGCCTAAATATTTTAATATTTTTTCAAAGCAAGGTTTGCGACTAAAAATTACTTGCATATTTTCGACTTATTTCTTCATGCTTTATTTTTGAAACTTACAATCAATTTATAAATGTAACATAATTTTTAATTCTTTTATTTATTTCATTTTTTTATAACATTATATCTGAATTTGTAATTTTATAATACTCATATTTAGTAATTACATATTTACTGTAATGTATCCTTTTTTTATTGTAATTATTACATAGTTGCCCTTGCGTTTTTATCTTTAAACGTAATGCTACTTACATGACATAATTTCTAAATCTATATTATATATTAACTAGTTATTTCCTAAAGAATGATATAGCACATTAAGCTCAGAATTACGGCAATTTGATACCTTATTTCTAGAATTATGAAATAATTGAACAACTTTTTCATGGAGATCTTTCCATATTTTTTTCTTCCTTAGTATTTGTGGACGTATCCAGGGACCAAATGGAGTAAACTATGCGAAATATTAATGCATATATATATATTTAAAAATACATAAAATTTATTATAGTAATATTTACTAATAATGAATTATAGATATTTCCGTGTACATATATTCATTTTTAAATGATATTCATATTTACCTTATACAAAATAAAAAAAAGTATTGACATAACTAATATAATAACAAATGGGACTAGTGCAGTTACAGGTTGGTCATTATCTTTGGGGGGCTCTAAAACTTGCAGCATTTTTTTACACGTTGGTTTTGTTTCCATAATTGCTTGATAATTATTGCTAAGTTCTGTTAATTTATTACAAAATTTAGTTTGCCCTTTCGTGTTACATTCTTTTATGTAACCGTCATATAACTGAACAAATTCATCAGCATTTTCGCAACTACTTGAACTAGAATTAGGACCTGAATAGCTTTTTTTAATTTTATAAAGTTTATCATGCAAGTTGTATAAATCTTTCAGCTCTTTAAAAGCACCTTCGCTTATGCTTTCTATCTTACATTTGTATATTTTGAAGTCAGATGGATAAATAGCATATCCCTCATTTAATTTATTATAGAGATCTTCGTTGTTGCCATCAAAATCATGAATTCTTCCATATTGTGTTTTTATCCTGTAGTTGAAGTATTTACATCGCTTATTTTTCTCATCTATAGTTCCATATCCATTTATATGTGCTAAATGTCTTGCAATTGATAAGCAAGGTTCCATAATGTTTAAATTTCCTTCAAAATGACTATTACGAATATGATTACATTTTCCTGTATATATTCTATCATTATCTTTTAGTGTATGGTCAAAATCATCATTATATTCAGGGAAAGAATTCACTATGCTATACTAAAAATAGATATAAAAATTATTACATATGAAAGGAAGAAAATAAATGTCACAAAAATTATTTTTACGATATTTTAAGAAAAATAGAATATACAAATAAACTACATAAAGCAATTAAAATATAAAGAAGCAAAAATTTACATATTCTTCTTCTACATCAGGAGACATCCTATTTTTGATAGACCAAATAAAAAGATATAATTAAATTTTTTTCATAAAATTGTATACAAGCAAAGAAAAGACAAAAAATGAATACATAAAAAATAATGATTATTATTGTATATATATATACTAGAACTTATTTTTTATTAATATCATCACCCTATAATATTAGATATGTATAAACATATGATCATGTAAATAGCATGATATGATGTAAAAATTTGCAATAATAAAAATTATAAAATATAAAATTCAACATTAATATTATACACCAATTATAATAGAACACAGTAAGAGATAACCCATAAATTTATTCGTTAAGTAAAAATTGCATTATTTGATTATTCCATTAAAAAATGCATAACATCTATTTTAATGCAAACCCAAAAAATAGTTAATGGAAGAATATATTTCTATGTTTTTTTTGTCTATTACATGAGTTCTATATAGATATATATGTAAACATTAAAAATTATAATATTTTCATTAAGAATTAGTTGGATTATTACGTATTTGTAATTTTATTATTTAATTTATATTTAATTTTGTAGTTACATGCAAATTATATACAAATTATAAATAAAAAATTGAATAGGATTGGATGTATAAATAATTAAAAGTTAATATAATTAATATTTAAATACAGAAGAAAAAATTTAATAATATTTTATGCATTAAATTTATATTCTTAGAAAACATTCTTAAAACATAATTGCAATATTTTTCTCACTTTCTATGCCTTAAATTGAAGAAACATTTGGTTTAATTTCTCTCCATTCTAACCTAGTTGTAACTTATTAATAATAATTGTTACTTATAATAAAAAAATTTATACGTCAAATAAATTTTGTATTAAAAATATTACAAAATATAAAATATACTAGTAATGCTATGAATCTCTGTTATAATAATCATGAAGTTAGGCAAAATAAAATAAAAATATATGCTTAAATAATTAAAAGAGCAATTATTAATTATTTTAAAAAAAAATAAATTTTATATAAATATACTGCAGTATAAATAATTAAAATAATTTATGTGCCTTGCGTAATATATTTTATATATTACAAAATAATATATTAACTTTTTGTTTTTAAAAAAAAAATTTAATAATTGCAAAATACGAAATTATGATATTTGAATTTTTTTATTATTTACCTATTACTTCATTTATCTCTATCTTATCTAATAAAGATTAAATTAGAGATATATATTTCATTTAGAGAATGTAATACGAAATGGCTATTAATATTTTTACATATATGGCGTATATATTATAACTAATAGTTGTATAAATAATGTTTTATGTTATTAATATATAATAATTATTTTGTATTGTTAAAGTAATTTAAATAATTTTATGGAAAAGCATATATATATTAATTAACTTGTACATATATAATAAACATATTATTATTTTAGAATCTTTTGTGTATCTTTCTTTACTTATAACATATAAGAACAATTCTTTTTTTCCAACCTCATACGCATGCTTAAATGTCATGCTGCAGGATTTCACTGATTTCATAAAGACAAATAAGGAATATATATTTATGTAAAAATGCAATCGTAAATTTTAATTTTTGAGTTTTTTTTTGTATTTACAGTGTTTCTTATTTAGAGTATATTTTAAAAATATATGGTTTATAATGACATATGTATATGGGTTTATAATTTATATATTTTTTTAGAAATTCATATTCCTATATATATTTGCATACTTTAGAATATATATCTTTGTAATTATCTTTACTTTTAATAATTTTTAGTTATTTAATTTTAATAATTCTAACTATGTATTTTTTGTGGGGCTTTATTATATCAATGTTATATATTGTTGCTATATACAATTTATTATATTAATTCTCATTTAATCATTAGTCATACAAGTTACTAATAGGAAAATTGAATTTTCGATAAATACACCAACTAAATTTATTTTTTCCTAATTATTTTTTAAAAAGTATATATTAATATATATCTTATTCATTTTGTTATATGTGTAATTATGTTTCTTGTTATATTACATATACATATGTTTTTAGCGTAAATACATTAAAATTATGTTTAGAATATAAAACTAGTAAGTATTATAAATTGAGAAAGATGAATAAAGAGTATTAATTATTTATTCTTTATACATTATACTTTAGATAGATATGTAAATAATAGTACTATTATATATTATATAGTAATAATAATTATAAATTAGTCCATGTTTATATTATATTTGCGGAATCTTTATGAAGGTTATTTACGTTATAACTAAATTTAAATAGGTGTACGTTTTAATGGGATTTAAAATAATTATTTTAACTGGATAACGTAAAATTTAACATTAAAGGAAATAAATATTATGAATATATATATTATTTATTTTGAAGTTTATAATTTGTTTATGTATTTCAAGAATATTGTACAATAGTCGGTGCATGCGTGTTTAACAATAGTGCTATGTTAATCAATGTAAAATAATATATATATTATATTAATTATCTATATTATTATATGTCAATTAAATTCTAGAACATAATATATAACCAAATGTTTTTAATATTCTATGTCTAATATATAATGAAAAAAAATGTATTACTTAATCCGTATTGTTTTAAAAATATTTATACATGTTAGTTATTTAAGTTAATTTTAAAATAGAAAAATAACTTAGATTTCTATAGACAATGCCAATTTATATTTGAAATGTAATTAGATGTATAAAAAAAAAATGCAGAACTCGATACAAATTAATTTATTAAATAAAATGATTTTTAAAGAGATATTATTACAATATTGTGATAAAATATATGTACATATTTGAAAATTGGTTAACAAAAATTTCAACTTTTTAAGTAAATTTTCATTTTCTTTGTTCTAATTAACATTGCAGCGAAATATATTTAAATAGTTGCTCCTTTCGTTTTATCTAATATTGATATAAATTTAAATTCATTTTAATCTGTAATATGAGGACATATATAATTAAAATATTTTTTCGATAAATATTTTTAGGATAAAAAGTGTAGCGCAATATTAAAATATTAAATTAATAATACATATTTTTACTTTATCGCAATGATAAAATTTTTTTTTTATGCAATTTATAGACGTTCGATTAAATAATGCTAAAATAAAAATTTGCTAAAAACTAACATTTCATAAATAATATAATGATATTTTATTCGTAGATAATTGTGTATGTTTTATATTTCTTTTATGTAGGTACAAAAAATAGAAGAAAATTATATAACTTTATTTTTTATTTTTAAATGTAAAATTATTTCATTTTGAAAGTGTATGTATGATATTAAACTATAATATTCACTTATTTTATTGGAAATATAATGGATTAAAATAAAATCCTATTTTGAGTAAACATTTTAGTGGTAAAACTTATTAAGGAATAGATTAAACAAAATTTCATTTATGTACAGTATACCGCTCTTAAAATTAATTTTCCTTTTTTAAGAATTATTTTTTACGCAATAAAACAAATGATCTTGTGTTATATAATAAAAAACATATACATGCATGGATTATCTTGTTTACTTTTAATATATTTTATTATATTTTATTATATTGCCATTGTTATCATCCTGTAACATAAGGGTTTATATTTAATAAAGAGCATATATTAAAAGCAGAATATGTACTATAGTTTCTAGGAAAAGTACATTTTGCTCAGAATCATATTTCTGTACTGTTATTCCTTCTTTGTATATGCCTCTAATATTTTACATAATCTAACGTAAAATTTAAAGTATACTCCATCTTTGATTGAACATAAATTGTTTGAAATAAAATTACAATTTTTTCTTTATTAATGCAAAGAAGCCATTATTTTGGTTTAATGATAACTTAATTTTGATAAAACGTAATTATATTTAAAATATATTTTCTGTATTAATTATATTTATATTTTTTATATTATCACTATCCTTATTGTTACATGAACTCCATGCATTCATATAAAGTAGACAGCTTATAGTTCAATACTAAATAATCATGAAATTCGTTGTTTTTAAATTTTATAATTTTTGGTACTTATTCATTTATATACAATAATGTTTCATCTAAATATATTACATGTATTTATTGGTTAATTAAATATTTATTATAGTTTTAATATTAGATTATCCTTATAGCACATTTGCACACGATTATAATTGTAATTTTATGGCATCGATACGTTATATTTGTACATATTTTATTGTAGTGTGTGTAAATTTTTCACTACTCGTATTTTTATTAATGAATAAAAATAAAAAATGTCATTATAGTCATTTATTTTGTTATAACTTATTTAAAATTTTTTGCTTTTTACAATTTCCTAATATATAGAAATTAGTTCCCTATAGTTGTTATATGAATTATATACTATTTGATTATGTGTACTGAGTTAAAACTAGCATTCGATCGTGCATTATTTTTTACTATGATTTTTGAACTTTAAAACTTATTAGTATTATATTAAAAATAAAAAAATTTTGAAGAAACATAAGGCATATGATATAGCATTTGTTGTGAATTTTTTTCTTCATAATAAGAAGTTATTTCTGGTTGTTCGCATGTCTGTGCATTATTAATTTTATTCCTAATTATCTGTTTCTCTTCTCTTACTTTATGTAATCAGGAACCAAAAAGAGAAAACTGTTATTTTAAAAAAATATATCAAACGGCCTTTTAATATATTACTTACAGATTAATTAATTTCTTATTAAGCAAAAACATTTATATTATTATTTAAAAATTCTTTATTTATTTAAAAAAATACGCTTCTTACTTTATATACAACTAAGCAAAAGAAAAGTGTTCCTAAAATTATGATAAAAACAGAAAGTAAAACAGAATCATCTGTGTTACTGCACGTATCTTTTGTAATTTCTTTAAAAGTTAAATTTCCTTGTCCTGTTATATTACATGTACAATATGTTTTATCAGAAATACTTTCAGGTTCATATTTAATTTCAGCGAAAATTTTCTCAATAGCTTTCCCTTCGCTCATGGATTCCGTAATTGTATCAATATTATTCAAGTTTAAATCACTATTGTTCTCTAATATTTCTTTAAGTATAATATGCATAATACCATGCTTATATGCAATAAACGTCAAACATTCATTTTTATCAAAATTTCGGTTATCTTTCACTTATAATTTTATTCGTATATAACATAGATTAATCATGTGTTTCTTTATAATCAAATTTCTTAAGGATTGTTCATGATTAAGTAAATAAGAATCTTCCATTTCACTATAAGTATCAGGAAGTAAAATCTTATTATATTCTGTAATTTTCGTAAATAAATCTTTTCAAGATGAGCCACCAAAAATGTTTCTATATAGTGTCTTTTTGTAAAGTAACCAGTGATTAAAATATATGGAAAACATGTCATGGGTAAAAATATTGGGATGATATTTATGCGAATTCTATTTTTTTTGTCGATTATTTAAAGTTTCATTTAAAAGAAAAGTAAATTTTTATTAGTATCATCTTCTTTTAACTAAACATTTGTTTGTTATAGACATAATTCTTTGTATATTTTATTGTATAAATCAATTAATGATGCAATTGCTTTGTCTATTTTCTAAAAAAAATAAAAATATACATTAAATAAATTTAAACACGAACTTTTTAATGAATATAATTCATTTTAATTGAAAAAATAAAACAAAATAAAAGGAAAAGAAACAAATGAGATTTTTATTAAAACACAAAAAAATACACTTTTAGTCATTTTCAAAAGGAATTCTAAAATGAATGGTACATTTAAAAAGATAATATGACATTTAATTATTATTATATTATTATGATATATTATAATTTTCAGGTATCTAAAAATATTGTTAGATTAGTTTAATTTTAAATGTACATATGAAAAAATGTAAGAATTCTAACACATCCGAATAATAAATAATAATGTATCAATAATATTAATTAAAACTAAAGTTAAAATTGTTATATAATAATAAAATTTATAAAAATATAACTTTTTTATAATAATAATATAAAATAATTAGGCATATTGCAAAAAAATAAAATAAAATAATATATATATTTATTTCTGTATTTTATACCGTAATTATTTAATATATAACAATAAGAAACATATCACATATTACTATATAAAATGCAATTCGGATAATATAGTATTAGCTTCATTCCTTGTTTATAATTATTTCAGTAGAATACAAAAAACGATTAATTATTAAAAAAAGAAATTTATTTTTATAACTAATATTCTTTACTCATATCTACACATTTTAACAGACTTTGCTCTATTTATTACTCGTAACAACATTTTATGAGAAAAGATATGAAGGTATTTTTTATGTGGGTCAAAAAATAAATCTATATATATATATCTGTAAATATAAGTCGCATATAAAAGTATTTAAAACGAAAGGAGATATAAATTTTTTTAAATTCAGTTAATAAAAAATATGTATAATATTTTTATATAATTTATGTAAAAATATTCCAGAAAGGGTATATAGGTTATATAAACCATGCTCTCTCCTTTTCACATTTTTTTTAGTAAAATATTTGATTTATTAGAACGTAAAAAAGTTATTTTTTAAATTATTATTACTGATATTAACATATTATAAATATATCAATACTTAATGAATTCTAAATGATGTATTTTGGAGCATATAAAATAATAAAATTATATCCAGGTATGCATATCAAAGTATTTTATTTCAGGATGAATTAATCATCTAATTGAAATATGCATTAATACTAATTTTACATTAATTTTTGCACATTAATCTTATTTTATTTTATATATAGTAGAAAAGTTAATGATAATACCTTTATTAAGGAAGTGATTAAAATGCATAGTGCACGAAATATTTTTGTGTAAAAATGACATGCATGGAATGATTATCTTAAATATAATTAGTTAAATGTTAACAGGAATACATAATAGTCGCTTGAAATGGAGATTTTTATATTGTAATTTGACATTCTTTAAGATGTATATCATTAGTGAGGATTATCAATCATTATTTAATCTTTTATGAAGGTAAGCATGGGAATAATATATTTTAATAATGATAAAAAATATTATGATGATAATATAATGTGTGCTATGTTTAAAGAATTATAATTTCGTATATTGTATAAAAAATATATTTTTTATTGTTTTTGTAAATTTTGTATACTTTATTTTTTTTCATAGCTATACGTAGAGAAAACTACAGATGCAAAATTATAACTTAGTCTACATAACACAAACATTGTGGCTAAGTGATTTATAAGTATGTTTGGTAAAGAGTAAATATAAAACACCCTTATTTCAATTATAGGTGTTAATTTTTTTAATAAATTTCTCTTTATAAATTTCTCAGCAATATGTGAGAAAAATATTTTAAATAATAGGAATTTCTCTGTGTTGTAGTAATAATTTAACATGGTTTACCATATAATTTTGCTTTTATTTAATTCATTTTAGCACTTTGAAATATATATTCTAGAATTTATTCAAAAGGTATTATTCATTTATGCACTGAATATACGGAAAAATAAATACAGCGAAGTGAATGAAAAGCATGAGGATTCTAAATAAAGTTTATTTTTTATTTTTTACTATGTATATAATATATAAATTAATTATCTGTTTATATATTTATATATTATAATGCATATTTAATACATCTTGTGAAATTATTATTTTGAGCATATTTTTGTGACTAAACATTTAGATGCAATAACTTGCCACATTTATTTAAATTAACAAAAACTTTCATGAACCTATAATAAAAAGTCGTTTAATTCATATTTCATAAAATTTATACTTATTATATAACGCTATATATCATTTAGTTATATATATATTTACAGAATAAATATACCTTATAATTAAAGAATTTTTTAACATTTTATTTCACAATATAATTAATATATATTTGTGATACATCATAAATGCCAATAAGCATTATGATATTGACTTTGTAATTAGTGATACGTGACTTCATAACTTCCATTCATCAGGTGCAATTTATTTTCCGCAAGTTTTTCTTAAGGTAATAATTATTTTATATTATTATGTAAAGATACTATTATTATTCTTAGAATACAGTATATTTTAATTTAGTATTATATTTCTCAACTACCATATCTTAAGAACTTTATTATTAATTTACTCTCCTTTTATTGCATTTTACGCTGTAGGAATATATATGCATAGTGGAATTTTTTAATATAATTGTCAACCCTAATATATGTTAATAGCTATTTTTAGCATATTTTACTTTTCATTTTATATAATATTTATAAAATTTTATGTTAAGTTAAAAATAAACTGAAAATTGTTTTTTAATTAATTCATTTATAGCACTGTTACATAAATATAATATTAATATTGAACATTATATAGTTTTTGAAAATGTATTTCAAATACATTTATATTTTATGTTACAGTATCACATTATATTTATACTTATATGCATATTATGAAAAAATAAACATCATTTTTTAAATTATATCATGAATATTTTTTTTTTATATTCATATAAATGCTGAAAAAGAGGATGCATTATGTAAAATTCTATATATTCTTTTTTTTTTTTCTTATTAATTCTTTTAATATATGCTTCTTTCCATTTATTTTAATGTGTAAATTCACATAATTAATTAAACATTTAATAAGTTAAATATTTATTTACATACGGAAGCAAATAACTTTTACCCTTACTATTGAAAAGTACATTTATAATTTTGTGATTTTCAAAATTTTTTTATAACATCCGTATGCCATTCCTTTTTTGGTTAGATTGTATAATAATTTTTATTTTCATTCCCCTTTATTCCTTAAATAAGGTGCTAAATTCTTTTTCATTTATTTTAACATACTATTCTATTATTATTTTTTTTAATTTGAATTTTAACAAGAATTTCTTTTGTTTTTTTTATCTCCATATGCCTATTCTTTATCATTTTATAGGATATGTCAAAATAGTAATTCATTTGTATTTTGTTTCACAGTTATTTTTATATATCCATTAATGTATTATTCTTTAGTAATTAATATTTTTAAAAGCGTTATTTTTTATCATTTTTTTAAACAGGAATATATAAAAATTAATTCTATGCTTAATTGTGTTTTAGCATGTTTTTTTGCGTTATAACTATATGCGTGTTATTTTGTAATTTCACTTTATACTCTTATTATATTCCATATTGTAAATATATATATATATATATTCGGTGTTTGTATTATTTAATATTCAATACAATGAAGTAATTTATATTATATATTAATAATTTATTAGTTATTTTATGCAGGATGATAGCCTACATGGTGGACACTGTCATTTACATTTTCATTAATAGGATCATACACATTTTCTGATAATTCTCCAATTATTTCTTCATTTACACTTAATGGAATTTTTCTTTTTTTCAGTATGTGATTACTTAACCAAGATCCATATGGTGTAAACTATACGTGAAATGGAAAATATGAAGTATGTATATAAATATATATATTTTTATCTTGTATGAATTTTATTATTTAACGAAAATGTAAAATAAACTGCTCTTGTATTTTTCATGAGTGTTATATTTAAATTTACTCTATATAAAATGAAAAAAATGAATAAAATGGATACCAATGGAAAAGAAATTGTCATAGCTTTATAAGAAGAGGAAACTTGGGTTATACCATCAGAAGTGGGCGCAGGAAAAGAAGACATTTCTGTAAGAGATACATCTACTATTGGTGATTTTACTGTACCATCTTGCACTTGTGTATCTGCAGTTTGTGATTGTGACATTTGTTGAAATTCTCTAGAAGTTTCGTCTACTAGCAATTCCCCGTTACATGTTAATTTCGACAATTGGTCATTATTATATATACTTTCAGTGTCTTTTAGAGCCTCGCAAAGGAGTTTATTTTGTTCAGATTTAGTTTTACACAGATCCTTCACATTCCTATACAAAATAAGACTTTCTTTAATGTATTTTTTATCTTTTGCAGAACAGGTAATTTTCCCCTTGTCAAAATAGTGTTGTAGATTTTTGTAATTTAGAGCATAGTCGTACAAATTTTTTATTTCAGAATAATTGGAATCTTCTATATATGAAATAAAATGGCATCCACATTTTCCATTTATATCACTTTTTCTCCAAATTTCTTGAATTTTTTCTTTAATACCACTAAATTTAGGATCTTTGAAATTGTTTAATATATTAGATATGCGATCACATATCCACAAATTAAAATATTTGCAACGATATCTTTCAAGCGAATCTAAAGGTTTCAAACTATTGTATTCATTTAATACAGCTGTAAGTCGTGAACAAAATGATGAAAAATTGGAATTTTGAAATTGATTATCTAATAAACTTTTTAATTCATCACATTTGGTATCATCACCCTTATTATTGAACCTAGTATCTATTTTGTCATAGTAGACTTCTGATTGCAGGGGAACAGTATATGACTGCAAGTTAAGGGTTAAAATGAAATATGTTTATTAAAGAAATTATCGTACTTATAGAAATATTTCTAATTATTATTTACAAAAAATAATATATTTAAATAAAATATATGTAGCACAAATCCATTAAGAAATTTATGAGTTCTACAATTACCATTTTCAGACAATCATGAAAAATTTATGATATACTTATTGGATAATATAATATTAACTGAATATAAATGAATTTACAAATGTATATAATATTAAAAAACATACTGTGTAAAATAAATTTACTTTAGTATATACATTATTAAAAAGCAATAATAAATACTAATATTTAATAATTCTTAATTGTAGTTCAAGCATAATAATATAAGTAAATAATAGTATTGTTAAGGAAAAAAAAAAATACAATAATAAAATATAACAAAAGATAAGCATTAAAAAAAAGAAAAATTATTTCGAATATTTTCCACTTATATATACATTTCAGCCGTATTATAACAATTATAATTAAAAGAAATCAGTTTTTCATATAAATATTTATAATTTGTTATTTACATATAGAAGATTACATTTTATTGCATTTATTATGATTACAAAAGAAAAATATTTTATTAAATTTATTACATTTTATAAATATGTAATGACATTTATATGCAAATACATATAAATTTGGATGTTTATGTGTTATCCAACTAAATTTTAGTTTTTCTCATATACATTTATGCTGCTGTTGTATTAAAAGATTATTTTGAAATAACATTTAATATTATGTAATATAATACTGTATTTCTTTGAATAAATCAATTTACCATAATATTAAAAGAATACATATGCAGTTATATTTTTTAGAGGAAATTCAAAATTATTGATTATTATATTCACTATACAATATGGACTCTTTTAAAAAGGCATTTTTATAAGTGTATCATAATAAAATCATTTTATATATTTATTTCTTTCATTGTTTTTCCTTTTTTTAATATATTTTAGTTCTTTATAGATTCATAATTATTATCTCTTATTTAACACTATTATATTCATTAATAACTTTTTAAAGGTATTAATTATTAATTACGTGCTCCACTCAAAGTTATAAAATGTGAATATCAATAAAATTATGATAATATTTTTATAAATTATAATAAAATGCGATTTATTTAATTATATATAATTTATTATCATGTTTCATAAATAAGAATATTATACGATATGTATCATATATTCCCTTTTTTCTATGGTGAAGAAAAAAATATAGTATTTTTCGTCAAATAATAAATATAATAATTATAATAAACAATGCAAATGTAATATAAAAATATACAAAAATTAATTTTATAAAAGGGTATTATTTATGCATATGCTTAAATATGTTAATATATGTATATTTTAATGATACTATTCTTGTATTTCTTATTATATTATTTGTATGAGTAGTAATATTTACTAATTATTTTTTTTTTTGTTATTATATGATAATACATATAGTAATGATTAAGTGCATAAATAACAATTTATCATGAGATAATCATGTATTTGTATATTTATCCTATTTTGTTCGTGAGAAATTCCTTTTTTAAAGATTTCATTTAATGCTTTAACTTCAAGCGTATTGGTACTACTATACATATAAGTATGCGCATTATAGTGTATTTTTATTATGATATATATAAATACAAGAAAATAATTTTAATTTTTTTTATATATATTTGTTCTTTTTACTTTATTAAAATTATTAGTATTATATTTTTATTAATCATTTATTTGAATATATGTAATATACCAATTTGCATGTATAAAAATTTATAGTTTATAGAAGTCATTTGTAAAATTCTATATAAATTATTATTTTAATTTTTTAAAATATGTTTTTTTTTATAAGTTATATTACAGTATGTGCTTCTTTGTTTTCATTATTCTATTTAGCTCAATGAAAAATGCGCTATTATGTTAATGTATGATTATGCTTTTATTTTGAATTCTTATTTATATATATATAATTGTATATGTTATATATTTATTTTCATAGATAATTGCTATATTATGATGCAACAAGTAATGTGTTCAAGTGAAAAATTCTGATATTAAATATATGCTTTAAAAAAATTATATAATGAATTATATTAAGCTTTAAATTGTGTAAAATATTCAAAATAATTATAGCTAATTCATGATTACATTATTATTTTTCTTTTTTTTATTTTTATCTTAAATTTATATTGATATCTCAAAATATATGAAATAGCCCTATAATACAATTTTACATATATAATAAAATAAATAAAAATATTAAATGCACATATATTTATAAATTACGGCATATGAAGAGAATCCTTTGAATAAGAAAAAATACATTTTTACCATATATACAAAAACTATCTACAAATTATACTGGAATTATTTTTATTCCAAAAAAGGAAAAATATGATAAAAAAGAAAAGTAATAAATTCATTAATATTATTAGTTTTAATTAATGTATTATTATAATATTGCAAAAATAGAAAACTGTAGCATGTGGAAAATTTAAAAGAATGGATTTACATTATTTAAACACTTGATAATAGTATATTTGTGATGTACACTTAAAATAGGTTATATCTTTGTACTTCTTAATAGATTTTTACTGTTCCTTTAATAATTAAACCTTTTTATATAGAATAAATATATAGAGACATATATAAAAGTATACATTTGTAAACGAGCTTATTGGGAAAAGGATAACCTGTTTTTAAATTATAATTAATTCTAAATGTTCCCACTATAAATATAATAAAAAATAATTGTTTTAAATTGGTACTGAATATTTATTATATAGTCTTAAAAAAAATAAATAATATAGGAAAAAAAAATTTCTAAAATAAAGGAGAATACACGTCTTCTCAAAAAAAACATAAAATATCTTTTCTATTAAGTTATAGTAAAAATAGAAAAAAAAATTAATATATATAAAATATCTATATTAAGTAATATCTTTTTCATTGATATAATAAAAATTTTAATATAATATTAAAATATCTTCTAACATTACATTATTATAAATAGTATTTTTCGTGTAATATGTTAATTAGTATAAGTTAATTTAAGATAAAACCTTAACAATATAATACAATTAAACACTTATTTATATAATTATCTATGTTTTTACATTTATATTTATGGTTTGCATTTCCAATTTTACTTACAAATATATAGAATCACGTAGTACACTCTATCATCCCTATAAATATATATATAATAGAAATATATTAACAATATTTTATCATATTATCAATTATAATATTTTATATATTTATTATTTACAGTTAAAATGCTTATTTAACATGAAAATATGTAATGTTTATATTATTTATTATGATTTATTATAAAAATATAATTTTTTGCTAAAATATTATCTAGTGTTATCCTCATAATTACTATCATTTCTGTTACATTATTTTTATACGCTTCAACATATACATGTTCTTTGAGAAGTGCATTAATATGTGAAATAAAAAATTCTGTTAGGTTACTTTTCAATAAAATGGATAATAAATTTTGTAATTTTTTATAATTTATGAGTATACGACTTATTATTTTATATACTACTTTATATTTCTAATAATTTTAATAATTTAAGTGGAATTAACATTAATAATGGCGTAACTTTGGATTTTTTATTTATATGTGTAATAGTTTTCGATGCAGATTATCTAATTAGATAACTAAAGGATACATTATTCTTAAGCTTCTTTATTCGAACTAATTATGACACATATATTTTAAAATCGTTGTCGTAGTTCTTACATATCTTTCTTTCATTGATTAATATACTCATTATCATGTTCATGTATCAATGCTCTTATGGAAAATTCATATATTATTATTATTAAAAAGTTAATATTCCTATTACAATTCCATATATATATTATTATAGTGATCGAGTGAAAACATTTTTCTACACTTTCATTGTCATTTTTATCATGAAATTCTCTTTAAAATGCATATTTTAATTTTTTGAATTGCCTCGAAAATTTGTTGAAAAGTTGCATTTTTATAAATATTCTCATGTATATATATTTCATTTTATATATTATCCTTTTGTAATTTATTTTTGTTAAATTATAGAATACTATTAATAACCATTTTAACTAAAAAAATCATATATTACAAGATATTCTGATGGCATTCAATTAATATTCTTCAACAGGAATGTACGACATGCTATAATCTTTCTGTTTAACATTCACATGTAAGGAATCAAAAGTATCTTCCAATGTATTTTCAATTTCTGTATCGTGTATATTTTTTTTAATTGTGCCTTTTTTGTCTATTAGATTGTATAACAAAGATCCAATGGGAGAAAACTATAATAATGAAAGGAAATATAAGCATTAAGTAAAAATATAAAATTTATAATTATAATATTTTAGTAAAAATGGAATAATATCATTATTCCACATTATTTATATATTTAAATGTAAATTATTTTATACTTTATGTAAAAGGAATATAGTCAGAACAGTTCCTAAAAATGTAATAATAACTGACAAAAATATTGTAAAATATGTGCAATTACATGTATCTGATTGCATTCCTGCTATTTCTAATGAGTTATCTTGATCTTTTGTATCGCGAAATTGTCCAGAATCTTCTAATGTTCTTTCATCTTCGCAAGAAATTTTAGTAAATATATCAAATATATTACCATGTGTATTTATTCCTCTAGCAAAATCACTTTTCTTCAAAGTAATATCACTATTTGTGGGTATAACTGACTTAAATATATCACACACAGTATCATACATATAGTTATTAAAATCTAAGCACATACTCTTTTTTTTTTTTATGGTTTCTTTCCCTCCTAATCTTTCTCTAACATAATATAAATCATCTATTTTTTTTCTTGTTGCAGAAGTTCCAAATGAATTATTTTGTTCCATTATCTTACATTCTAAAAGGTTTGAATAAATTTCATCTTGATTTTTGCTAAAATGTTCTATAATTTTTTGATGAAAATCTGGAGTAACTTTACCTGATGAAGCATTATCGTAAAAACTTTTTTTTTTATATATCCATGTATTCAAATAATTACAATACTTATCCTTAGAAATAAATGCATTATTACTTTTATAAAGATAATAATTCCGAGTTATCTTATTTAAAGTTTCATTTAAAATATTATATGGAAATCCATTTAAACTGTTTTTTTCTAATAATTCTTTTTCTTCTGTAACTTCTTCATCCATTTGTGCGTAAAATTTATTTAGTTTCTCTACTATACTTTCTACAGTCTGAATATAAACGAAAAAAATAAAACACAATGAAAAGTAAAATTACACATTATTTTTTTGATTATATAAAAAAAAAAATGCTAAAGTGAATAAATATATTGTATAATATAAAATATATAAATATTACTTCCGCCATTTCTTAAAGTATTTCTGTATCCTGAATATATATATTACATCAAATAATAATAAATATTTATATGTTCGTTCTCTTATGAACGATTAAAACGTTTACGATTCTTAAAAGGATTAAACGGTATATTTTTTATCTTAGAATACACATAAATATTTCATAACTTATATTTGGATTATATAACTTTAAAAAAAAAATTTTATATTTTTTCTTTAAAACCATATTTTTATTCAGCATGAAAATAATTATGAATGTTATACTATAAAATAAAACTAATTAATGTGTTTGTAGTATTATTTTATAATTTTTTTTTATATTATTATATAAAAAAATATGTATTATTTGTTATCTTGTTTTATAATGGATATTACAAATAATTAATCTTGGTTTATATATGCAATACACTTTATATTAGTGAATCACATTACCCTCTATTTTCTATGCATAACCTTCCAATAATTTATTCACTGAAATTAATATTAATAATAAAGAAAAAAAAAAATTTTTTTTAAATAAATAACTTCTCTTACCGACATCTTAATTATATAATTATAATTTGTTTAGTATTATTTCTTATAAATAAATATGTTTAGATTAACAGTTAATGTTTCATCATTTCCTTTTAAAAATTTGCAGAATATCGTTTAATGTGTATACATATATATAAGTGTACATTCGTGAAAATAGCTTTTCCCTTTGAGATATTTAGGGATAAAATATTTATAATTTTTTTTTTTGTATCTCTAAATATTATTCACTTATAAATTGTACACAGCATTTAATATAAAACATTACTGTTCATCATTTTTCATTGAATAATTGAACACGAATGAGCAAATAGAGCTAAAAATTTATATTTATTCCTTTTATATCTACTTCAAAGTTACTATTAATGCATACATCGTTATCACATATTAATTTTGAACGTTAATTTTTATGGTAATAATTTTTATTAGAAAAACCTAATATTAAAGTTATATTGTATTTATAACATATTTTTTTAGATTTGAATAGCTTTTCGTTTAGTATACTTTTTATTTTTTGTAGTGTAGTATTGTATTTTATAACGATATATTTATAACGTCCATATATGTATTTATATTGGGAATATGTTATTTTTTGTTATCTGTATATAATTGTATTTTAGTGAAAAAATTTTATAATTCAAATATATATATATATATATATATATATATATTAAACAAGATATATGAATAAATGGAATTTTTATTATTTATACTATAGTCATAAGAAAAGTAGAAAGACAAAAGTACTATTAAGAATAATTATTTTTGTATACATCAATAGTATTTTATTTGTGTCAATAACTGTTTAGCTGTTATCATACATATATTCAACTTTCAAATGTTTCCTAATGTTAAAATCAGCATTGTGGTAATATTATTTATAATAACAATTTGTAAGGTATTAAATAAATTATTATTACAAAAATGATTATAATATTACTTTATTAGAATTACGGAAAATAAATTATACATTATAGTGCATTTAATTTTATTTTACAATGCACTAACTTTCTCCAAACATTTCCTAAAATTAGTTAATATTGAATATTATATATTTACACAGAAAACTTTTAATATCATAATTTTATTAGTAGAGCACCAAATGTTATTGATAGAAGAAAATTACGAATAATTTTAATAAATTTATTTTTTCGTCGTATGTCAACAGAATTAAGTGTGGAAATAATATTTTTTATTATATATATGATTACATAATATTTTATTCTCGATCATATTATTAGATTATTTCTTTTCTTAGAAAACTAATATAACTTTTCCATTATAAATAAAAAATATATAAATCAATATGGATTTATTTTTATATTAAATTGCATGGGCGTTCTAATTAAATGTATCTATTCTTCCATCGGATAAAAATATTATTATACGGAATGCTTTTATTGATAAGAATATTATGAATTTATATACGGAATGAATTTAAAAAATATTATTTGTATAACTTTTTTAGTTTAGGTAATTTTATAATTGTTTTCATTTTTTAAAGCACCAAATAAAATCTTGTTAAATATTTATTGATCGTATAAATTACATAATTAAAAATATTTTAATATTTTTCCTGTTATTTCTTATTTTTTGTTCCTAAGAACATAAATAAAATAGTAATATTTTCAAAATATATATTTAATAATTTGTTGATGAGATCAGTTTGTATTATGTGCAATAATTGCTTTTATAACATTTGCCATGTAATGCTGGTTCAAAATTTGTTTGATATATTTCATATAGTTATTATTTCTTTATATAAATATGTACCTTAACTACTAAGATATATTGTCATTTATAGTATTTTTTCTTTTTTCTTTTTATAATATTTTTCTGTATAATAACTAATATTTATGTTTGTTCTTTTACATTTAAAGGGATTACTATGATTTTTGTTTTTATATTTATTCATTACATAATGAGATGACTGCTAAAATAATTGTAATTTTGTTTTTGTTTTTTTGGGGCTTTTCATGTGATATAAGGTATTATTGAGTTTTTATTATTAATTTTTGTATATATAGTAAATTATCCTATTTTTATGCAAATTAAGCTTTATTATTTTATGTGGTATTCTATTAACTTATAGGTATTATTTTTAATTTTGTATCATATAAACAACAGTCACGATGTATATATTTTTTTATGGCTTTTTGCGTTTTTACTTATAAATAAAATTATTCATTCAATTTTTAATTAATTATATATATATATAGCAAAGACATTAAGAGAAATTTATTAATTTTTTATATCATAATTATTCGTTCTGTAAAGGATTATAATGCATATACATTTGCCTATTATCTGCTTTTATTAGTTCACTTACTGAATTTTGCAATGATATATCTTCTTCACCATATTCTAAATCTTTATATTTATTTTTTTTTCCTTTTATCTGTCGACATAAATAGGAATACAAAGGGGTATACTACCGAAAATATAAAGAAAATTTAATTTTTAAATGTTTTAACTTCATAATAAATTTTTTATATAAAAAATAATCATTAATATTGTCTTAAAAAATGTATTTATAAATATTAATTAACTTTAATCAGAATTAATATGATTAATGCCAAAGAAAATGTACAAATTACTGCAATTATAGAGCTAAAATATTTATTAGTCTTGTGTTCTTCAGGAGGTATCGCGTTGAATAATTTTGTTTGTCTTTGATCTCTGCCTTGATCAGTTAATTGTTGAGCAACCGGTTGTATTGCTAACCCCTCTTGATTTTCATTACTTTTAAATAATAATGAATTCTCTATTTGTTCGCACTTTACTTTGAAAGCTTCTAATGCATTGCAATAATTACTATTATCAGAAGTACACAGATTAATAACTCCTTCGTAATGTTTAAGGCATTCTTGAGTGTAAGATATAGAATTAGGGGGAATTTCATCAAAAGGATCAATTTTAGATTTGATTTCATTATAGTTTTTATATAAATTTTTTAGCTTTTTCATGTTTTCTAAATGTTTTTCCTCAATATTGTGTATTCTATTGTCTAATTTAATGATACTATGAAAATCCGGATTCTTCTCACTCAGTTTGTCATAAAATTGTTTAGCAGTAACAGCAGAATACTTTTTCTCCTTCAATTGATCATTTAACCAGAAGTTCATATAATCAGCTTTTCCATTGCTAAGTGAATCATCTTCTACAGTATAATCGAATAAATACTTAAAAAGACATTTGAACCTAGCACATAGTTCGTAAAAATCAGAGTTAATTTCTGAAAAATCAGATGTTGAGAAATAACATTTGCTAGTATAATCATGACTATTCCAATATTGCTCTACCCATACTTCTGTTGGTATGTATATATCAAAATTGTTGCAAAAATTATACTAAATATAAAAAAATAAGTATACATACCAACTATGTGAAATAATGTTTTCATGAAATATTATTTAGGTTTATCTTAGTCATGTTATAGAGAAATTATGTAATAAGAAAAAAAATTTCACAAAAATAAAAGTATACATTTTCATTTTCTATTGGGGGACCCATTGTGTTTTATTATACATTATAAAAAATCTAATGATTTATATCTACTAGTTGTTAATTATATATGAAAAGAAAAAGCAAATTATTTATTTATTAATATTACATGGATTTTTTAATTTTCAAAATATAAATGAATATTTCTTAACAAAACTTTCCATATTGATTAATGTTTATATATATAAAAGTAGTGGTAATATTATATATATAAAAAACTCATTTAATGTAAAGAGACATATAAGAGGAATTATAGTTATCACAATGTATATAAAAAACTGTCTTACACATTACAATAATTTTTTTCAAATTATAGTTTTATTATAAATCTTGTATATTTTATTAATAAATAATAAAAAACATATTTTAAATATAATTTAAATATTGATTTCTTTTTCTTGTTCTACTATTAATTCTTCCAAAAGAAACCGTTTAATAATAAATAACTTTATATATATAAATGATTTTCTCTTGTATTTATATGGTATAACGCATATAAATATTTGTATTCAACATATTGTTTTATACATTTTCTATAGATATAAATGTACATTGATTTTTATAATAATTAAATAAATATGTATTATAAAAATTATGCTTATAATGAATTACATATTAATTTTATTAATATGGTTAATTATATTTTGAATTATAAATGATTTCGAAATAATAAAAATAATGCATTTTCAAATAAATTTTAATTATTATGTTATAAAATTAATCAGCTACGATGTAAATATAAAAGCCTTTTCTCTATTTCTCTGCAGCTTTATAAAATAAAATATGAGTTAATTTTTTTTTATTATATTAATATCATTTTAACACAAAAAATATTATTTATATGTAGTTACATGTATAAAAATTAAGGAATTTCTAATATCTTTTATTTCTTAGAAAGCGTAAATAAGAAATATAAAAATATATTAAAGAGTGTTAATATTAAAAGTGAAATCACAAATAAAATTTCGTATTTGGTACAACATACAATATAAGTGCATATTATATCATAGGTATTTTGTATAATAATTATAATATATATTGAATTATTAACGCATATTTAATAAATGTATTAGGGTTCTCATAGCTAAAACAATAATTACGACTTAAAATTTAATTATATTTCTCAGTTATAAATCTATCTATTTCTAAGATAATTTTTATCACTAATTTTTTTAAAAAAATTATGTTATCATGCATAATTATATTATTATCAATAATTTAGAAAAAAATAAACATAAACGAAGTATCTTATACTATTGTATATTTTCTGTGAAAATAATGTAATAGCAATTTTATAGAGAAAAATACATATATATTTATTTCATGAAATATTTTTAAATATATATTGATATAAAAAAAATTGTACATTATTCTTACTATTTATACTTATATATGAAACTGTTTTACGCTTATTTTTATTGTTCTATAAAACAATCATATATACTTTAGTATGCTCTTTTTTACATTTATTTATATTTTTATATATGTATATTTTTCTATGAAATGTGTCTATAAACTTATTATTTGTATTAAAATATAAAGTTTTTATTTTTACTAGTAACTAATGATTTACAAATTTCTCTTAGTACTTTAAGTTAAAAAAATATTGGTAACATTACTAAAAAGTTGTATATTTAAATGAAATCTTATATGTTATATTTCTTATGGTGCTATTCATATAGAATTAATTTATATTATGATTTATGTGTACGAAAAATTACCCTCAATTATATGTATTATCATCATCTCTAAAATATTAATTTTTTTTTATTTTGAATTATATCTTATATAATAATTGCTTGACAATAGTAAATCTATATCATTGTTTTATTACGTGTTTATTATGTTATACTATAATATAAATTTCAAATGAATTATTTTTTAGTATCTTTAAATATATATATATATATATATATATATATATATAAAATTATTTCTGTTATAATATTACTATTTAAATATATATTTTCTGTTATTTAAAAGATATATTTTCTAAAATTAGCATATTTCAAGGAGTACATATTTTCTTACATAATTATTAAATTAATATATTTTTATTGTATACATTAAACCATTAAAAAGTTTTTACAAAGTTTATTTTATGTTTAGTGCTAAAAATAATAGTTTTAAAAAGTAATTGTGGTAGACCTATCATTTTTATATGTTTACATATTTTTTCATTTATCTCTCTTCTCTACAGTTATTATTGAATATATTATAATAATGAATGACAAATATGTTACAATTTAATAATTCTTGCTTTTAGACAGAATATAAATTAGAGAAAAATATTTCAAACTATTTTATGGGTTATATTTAAAAAAGAATGAAATTATCATTATTTATGTAGTCTCAAACTACATTATTTTACTGTTATAATTATTTTAAAAGTGTTATAAATATGGACATAAAATATGATAGATAATATATATGTGGCATAAATTTAAGAATAATAAATTATTTGTGTCAATTACATATATTTTTCAATATACGTTTTTTATTTGTTGTGTAATTATTTTTATTATTTATCATATTCATAATTCAATGTGGAAATTCTGGGATTTATATCTTCAATTTTGAGAAACATTAGTAATTATGTGACTATTTAGAACATAAATTATGAATTATGCTTTCTTTATTGTTAATGTATATAAAATTTCCTATTATTTCTTTCTATAGATACTAATTTTTACATTTTATTTTTACAATGCATTCGATTTATTTTCATAAATAATGCTTATAAATATTATATATATTTCTAAATTATATATTATTCCTTTACATATTTTATATAAATAAATATCTGTATTTATTTTTATATGTATTATAGCTATTTTCACTTTTATCCTTTAAAATAATTTTTTGATTATACTAAAATATTTTTAATACGTTATTAGTTTGCTAAAAAAAGTTATATATTTTTTTTCAAATTATACTATAATGTATATATTGTTAATAATTAATATCGTATTAATGTGTATTAAGTGAATATATAATTAGAGTATATATCATGTAATAAATGATAAAAAATTGTCCTGAATTTTTATTAATTATAAATAATCATTTTCTATGTATAAAATGCAATTTATAACATTCAGAATAAAATATAAAAAAATAAGCATTTTAGAGTTGTCAAACTCTATTTACTTCACAAAAACAAAGGATATAACATAATAAAATATAATAATTTGTTTCTTATAAATATAATTATGCTATGCATTTGCACATATATTACTTAAGAGCCTTATATTTTTACAACGTAAAGAATAATAAAATTTCATCTCTGTTATATAATCGCAGTAATTAGAAAAAGTATTTTCATGCGTCATAAATTACTAGTAACATATATCTATTAATAGAATTAGTTAATCTGTATTTCGTCGATATTATTTTTTAATTAGTTTACAATGAAAGTATATTTATATTCTTTATTATTTGTCATTATGATTTCATAATATTTTGTATTTTATTTTTATTAGGACATACTTGTTGAATCGTATAATATATTATATTCTTCATTATTTGTATTTGTATTTATATATTCGGTATTATTATCTAATATTTCATTAGGTTCTTCATAAGCATTATTCCAGAATTTTATCTTTTTTCCTATTCGATTATTAAATACTGTTCCTAAATGAGTAAACTATATTTATTAAATAAATGCATTATAAAAGTATATTATTACTATGAAAATATTCTTTTAAGAATATTAGCGGATAATTTTACGCTTATATATATATATATATTTGAATTAAAAGCTTTTTGAACCTTATATAGAAAAAAAAAAATAAGTGGAATCCCAGGGAGTGAAATTGCAGCTACTGTGGATGCATTTCCACCAGAATGTTGAGATTGACCTGAACTTTCTCCTACATAAGCTTTACTTTCAGAAGAAGCACATACTATGTTTTTTACGATATTGTCATAATTTTGAATTATAGATTCATCATGCAATGTTAAAACTCTAGAGTATTCTTGTTTTTTCTGATTTAGTATGGCTTTTACAATAGTATTCTGCATTTCTATATAGGACAAAATTTTAGGACAATTAGGACTACTATTAATTTTCGAAATGTTATCCTTAATATATTCAACATCTTCCATGAAATCATCAATTAACTTTTTATATTCTGTAACTTCTTTTTCTTCGGTTGTATTCCTTGAAGATGTATCACAATAAGTTACTACAACTGATTTGATAAAAGTATCAATAGTTTGTTCAGTAAATTTATGAGATACATAGTAATCAGAATTCTTAATTTGTTTTATTATATTATCTAGAATGTCAATCAAATCTCTGCAGCGTTTAGTGCCATTAGTAATGGTAATATCACTTTCATATTTTTCTAAGTAGCCACGTAGATTTTTATCCAAATCTGATGTCCATTTACTAACAAATGATTCACCACCTTCATTAATAACACTAAAAATCAAGTCATCATAACTTAAAATGTCTTTTAATTCATCGTAATATTTTTTTGAAGGCAGATCGTTTAACGATATATCCTAAGTATTAAGAATATAAAAGTATGTAAGTTATATGTATTATCAAGGAATTATTCTTATTATGAATATAAAATATAAAAATATTATATTTCAAAAGTAGTGGATAAGTATATTTAGGTTAAAAAGTACACTGTCCATGTTTAAGAGTTTATATTAGTTTTAAAAATACAAATAATATATAAAAAAAAATCAATTATATTTGTTCAGTGTAAATAAAAATACAAAAGCATCATACTATATTAATATTTCTAATAATACGCTATAATTTTTCTGTAACGTGCTATATTAATTTTTTATTGTAATATAGATCAAATTTTTAATTTTCAACATTTATTTAAATAGTATTAGGCATTAAAGTAATAATTAATGTAATTTAGATATATATAAAACTAAATAATATTAATAACAATACATTATAACTAAATAATAATATTCTAGACTTTAAAAGTATTGCTATCATTTATATAGTACGAAAATATATTACTAGGAGGCATATATACAAATTATGATTTAATTTATGGCATACCTTTGATATATCTTTTTATATATATAATAAATTATCTATAGTACTTGTAATAAATAGTAGAGAAATTCATATGCTTATATTAAAATTAATATCATATATAATTATTACAATATATATTCTTAAAGAGATTATATTATAGTAATTTTTTTTTGTAAACATGTAATAAAAATTATGTAATATGTGGACAGAAAAAAATATTTAAAAAATATAGTGAATAAAATAATTCGAAAAAATTAGTTATGATAATTTTTACTATACATATTGTAATTATGTTATATATGAAATAATTACATCAATGATTGTTACGTATTCTTTATTTTAAGAAATAGTATATGCCATATCTGTTATCTATATTTCTCCGTATATAACACTATGTATATAGTGTGAAATGTTTTGTTTGCGCTTTTGTACCCTTCAGTTATATAATTGTAATAAATGTATTTATTAATTACTTATATACTTTTACATGAATTTTTTGGCAAAAAACTAAAAAAATAATAATATATACAGTAATTATCTATTAATAAAAAATTTTGGCAGAATAAAAAATAAATAAAATATGTATCCTACAATCTCTTATATGTTTCCAAAATCTATAATAATATAATTTATTCTAATAAAAAATAATTATAATAAAAATGTATAATTTTCAAAATATATAGAAGTACATTAAATCATTTGCCTCTTGAAATACTTTATAATATATGCAAGAATGTACAAATCATATATTATGTTAAAAAAGTCTTTTATTTAATATTTATATAATAAATTATTACATAATATTAACATAAAATGGAAATTTATGTTATTCTCTTATATTATATAATATAATACGTACTTTTCTTATGATTATGATTTATATTGCCTTTGAAAATTATACTTTTATTTTATTTTGTATAATATTACCAAATGTTATATATTATTATATATATATTATTTCCCATACGCATTTTTAATTAGAAATATTTTAATAAAAATATTGAACATACCTTTTGAAGAAAAAGAATACATGTAGTTACAATAACTTTTTTTAATGCATAGTTTACACATTACAATAAATTTTGTGTCATTAAATTATTCATAAAATTCTTAAATTTATTAAAATCATTATTTAATAAAAATAAGAGGACACGTAATATACTTTTATCTATATAATTAATAATATAATTATAATTATATAAAAGTAATGAATTAATTAAAAATAAATTAATATTTTATATATAGCCTATTACTTCTTTATTGATAATCATATACTATGCTAATTAATTTTTCACATAAACATATATATATATATTTCATATATGCATAACATTCCCCATATATTTCAACTATTATTTTCCTCTGTATTTTTAAAATGAATATATTTATTCTTTAATATATACCCTTTATTTAAAATATAGGAAATCATTATAATGCTATAATAATGATAGATAAAAACAGCGTTCTTTATTCCTAATTAAAAAAAATTTGATTAAAATTAAAATGTTTTCAAAATAATTATGTCATTAATCTTTATTTTAATGAATTATACTAATTAATAAAAAATAAAAATATGAGTAATAGTATTATTTATTGTCTATATATATTTATGACAATGAGAATAGTCATAATATATGTTCTAATTAATAACGTGTGGTGATATAATTCCTCAAAATATGTTAATAATTTGTCTTCGAATGATTTCATTTATCGACATAACCTTTATTTATACTATATAAAAGTTTTTTAAATAGAGATATTATATGACTATTTATTTTTTATATAATAATATAGTTTTAAAGTTATATATATTAAGAGAATTCGCTTTATTATTTACCACTTTTATTTTATAAACTAGAAATATATATCCATTGTGAATATTCTAAATCAATATAATAATATCTTTTTTTCTTCGTCATTTTTTTTTACGTAATTTACCATCATTTTTGATAGCATTGATTATATTTTTTATTTTCAAGTTCTAACTTAACTGTAAAACTAAGGTTTTTTCTACTTTATGTATAGCACTGAAATATTAGTAAATATTTATATTATTTATTGTTGATTTTATAACTGTATATTTTTATTTCTGTACTTTTCGTTACATATCTATTCCATATTATATATAGACATACCTTTTTAAATTTAATACAATTTTTTTAATAAGTTTTAGACTCATTCTATATTTATCATTGTAATAGCTATATAGATATATTGAGAATTATATGTAGTATATTATTTTTGATATCCTTCTGTTTAATAGAATCTCATTATTTTACAGATGTATATATATGTTTTTATATTAATATAAATATACTTATTTCATTTATTTAATTAAATATTTAATAGTGTTCATTAATTTTAACTTTTCTAAATAGAATCTCATTTACATTATATTTGAAGATACAACTCCTTTATGAACTTTTAAAGAATTGTTTACAGCGTACATGCATCATGATCTCATTGATTATTTATATTATTTTTAGTATTATCTATTTTTCTAATTAATTAAACTTCTTAGATTTCTTTCTTAAAAAAAATGTATATATAATTTTTATTAAAATATTTTGATTTGGTTTTATCTATACGTTCAAAGAGTATTTGCTTTTCTTATTTTTTCAAAATTATTAAATTTTTATCATTTTGTCTTATTAATGATATCTTTTATTTTAAAATTTATATGGTTTAATATAATACTGTGAATTTATATACTGCGTACTATTTTTTTATTATATATTTGATGTAGGGTAATAACCTACATGATGAAAACTTCCATTAGTATTTTCGTTCATAGTATTCAATGTATCTTCTAAAAATTCATGATTTCCTTCTTCAGTTTTATTATGTGAAAATTTTTTTTTTCCTAGTAGAAAACCATGTAACAAAGTACCAGCTGGAGTATACTATATATGATATAAAAAATATTTAATATATGATATATATAATTGATAATTATTAATATTTAGTCAAGATAAAAATATAATAGAAGTCTATAAAATTTTTATATTATTCTTTTATTCGTATTTACTTTATACGCAGCAAAAAAAATGAATAATATGCCCAAAATTGGAAAGGAAATTGCCGTAGTTTTGTGAAAGTTGTAAATAGGGGATGTACCATCCACATTAGGTAAATCAGAATAATCTAACTGTTCAACTTGTTCTGGATCGTCTTTTGATGACAATGTACCAACATGTGCATGTTTATTGGATTCGGTCCGTGATAGTGATTCTTGTGTTTCTCTGCGAATATCTTCGACAGATATTTCCCCTTTACAATATAATTTTGGTAATTCTTCTTCTTTATATACATCATGAAAGTTTTTAAGTGCAACACAATGTAAACTACTTGTGTCAGATTTACATTCATTTTTTACAAGTTCATATAACTTAAGATTATCTCGAATGTATGTTTTTTGATCTTCCGAGCATAAATACTGTCCTTTGCCTACATATTTTTGTACAATATTATAATTTACAGCAAATTTATACAATTTTTGCATTTTTTCATAATTGGAATCATTCATATAAGAAATAAATTCCGGTTTACATTTTCCATCTAAATTATTATTTCCCCAAATTTCTTCAGTTTTTCTCATAATATGAATACATTTGTCATCGTACACATTATCACATAATTTTGATAAACTCTCATATATCCACAAATTAAAGTATTTGCAACGATATTTATTAACAAAATCGAAAGAAGGAAAAACTCCATAGTAATTCAATATACCTGTAAATCGTGAACAAAATGATGATATTCCGGAATCATCTTTAAATTGGCTAGCTAACTCGCTTTTAAATTTTTCACATTTATCAACATCACCCTTATTAATGAATCTGCTATCAATTCTACTATAAAGTAATTTTGAATTTTTTGTATGTATATCATCCTGAGAATTAAGATTTATATAATATATATATGCATAATAAATTATCACTATAATGACAAAATTCATAATCGAGCTTGATGAGCAATAGTATTTTTAGATAACATATATATTATTTTTATTATAGAATTAATGACTACTGGAGCTTGCATTTTGTGATATTCCTGTAACCTTTATTCTATGTTTATAGGAAAAAATAATTATAATTGAAAATATATAAGTTATCATACATATAAAATATTAAAAAGCAGCTTATAAATAAGTTATTGTGGCATTATACATAATTTTCCCTATATAATAATAAAAAAACGATTCTATAATATAAAATATTTCTTAATTTTAGGTTATGCATAAATATAATATAAGAGATATAATGCACTTAATAATAAAAATATACAATAGCAAAATATATTATATGATAAATAATAAAAATAATGGAATACAATTTCGAAAATATAAAATGTATATATATATTCCATCACTATGAGAGAATTCTTTTTTATCATGAAAAAATTATTCTTAATATAAGTATATATAATTTCCAATGTATGTGCAGATATTCATTTATTTTCGAATTTTTTTATTGTTTTTAAAATATACTTTATTATTATAGTTATATTCCATGATTTAAAGCTGTTATTATATTCGAATTCTAATTCATTTATATGTATATTAAATTTATTAAGTAAATAAAATTCATTCGTTTCAACAAATATGTGACTTCTCATAAATTTTTTAATATGAAATATTTTTTAATATTATATAAAATATTTTTAATCTTATTTCAATAGAATTTTTTACGGAAATATTTAAATGTTACTTGAGAAGTACTGCGAATAAAGTATAAGTAATAACAATTAACTATTTTTCACTATATTATGTAGGATCTATTCTGAAAAAGATACTCATAAAAATAAGTATAGTCTCAAATTATCTTTCTGTTATGCGTCTTCTATGCCTTATTTTTTTTTTGCTTTTGTATTTTTTTTATTTATATTTTACCTGTGTAAATTAATAATTATATTTTTTTTTGAATTTCATTATATATATGAATGAATTATGGTGTATATTTATAAATATGTATATACGTTATAAATGAATAAAGAGAATAAATATAAATAATATTATAATAGTATAGGAAATTCAACTTAAGGAGCATTATATATACATATACGACAAGAGTATTTCTTTTGTATTTTTTAAATTATATTTCATGTGTTATTTATTTGGAATATATGTATATTCTATGTAATAAAATACTATATATGAAATAAATACAGGCAAAGTAATTTAATTATAATATTTTTATTATAATATAGTATATAGTTTAACATAAAATTCTGTGAAACATATTTTATCAATTAGTAATAATTATACTATATTTAACATGTCCTTTAGTAAATTTAATATTCTCTTCATATACGGTACAAAAACGAATACTTATTGAATAAATAGTATACCATATCTTATAATGTATTTTTTTTTTTTTTTATGTATATAATATAACACTCCCACATATGCTTAAAAGAAAGAGAGAAATATGAATTTATAACATGAATAAATTTGTTAATATTCTATTTGAGCTTTTTTTATTCTTCCTGTTAACACTGTAAAATAAGTTCTTAAATATATTTACATGTTTTAACTGGGAACAATTATAAAATATATAATTGATTTAATCCTCTATTTAATTTATGTTTATGCACAAAATTCATATATTTAATAACGAATTCACTGTTCATAATATTTTGTTATTATATAAATTTTCTATTTCTAATTACATAATTTTTTGGTATCCTAATTAACTATAAACCATGTAAATTCTTTTACATTAGGATTATCGTTTTATTAGCGCATTATTAGTTAGTTATGCATGTAACTCATTGGAATAGTGCTTTCAAAGAAAAATAATTAATTATTTTTGAATTTATAAACAACAAATTAATAAATTTCCTAGTATTATAACTTTATCTTTCTATTATATATTTTATTATATATTATTGTTATGCAGAATATGAAATTTTTTATGAAAGTGGCTAAATATTATATTTGCAGTATAAATTAAAAAATTATTATTTGGGTATATTAGAAATTGAAAATAAAATAAACCTTTTTATGAATCATATAGTATGATACATAAGTTCAATTACATATAATGAAAATACATAATTAATATAACAAAATATAATAAGAAATTTTAAATACAGTTTTATTTATATAATTATAATTGTTTTTACGAAAAATTTTATATAAACCAAAATTAAGATCATATGAATAAAATTTGTTTTCACATTACGAAAATAAACCGAATTGACAATTATATGATTTAGAAATTATTTCCAATTTATTATTTAGTTAATAGGTTTTATTTTTCCTATTAGTATACTTTTGCTGAATTCATTATCAAAGAATATATTATGAACAACAAGCTTGCTATTAATAGGGGTAAGTTATTTATTCCCAATTAAAATAAAATTTCTATCATTCACTATTCATTCTTATATTAATCATTATTTTAAAAAATATCAGATTCTGCAAAATTTAAAAAGTCATAAAAGGATAAATAAGGATATCCCACATACTTGTTTCAAGACATAAAAAATAAATACATATATTTTCATAATCTATCTAATTTATGAAAAAAAAAGCTACGAAATATACAGAAAAATGTTTAGTTATACAAATATTAATCATATTTACAGTTTTTTTTAAAAGCTATTTATTAAAAAATGCTATTTCGTATAAGAAAATATGAGTATTATCTAAAGGAGAAAAAAAATATATTATAGAATTCTTTGGTTTATATTAATGTAATTCTCATTTTTCTAGTTACACATGTTTTTTATGTTAAGAAATTTGCATTTTTATTATTTATTTATTATGTTTTATAATAATATTCCTTACATTAAATTAAGAATTATACAAAATATTACTTTAGCAAAATATAAAATATGGTATTTAGAGAAGAAACAAATCCTATGAGGATATTATATGATACTACATTAAAAATCATTATATATTTCTTAAATATTTTACTAATTTTTTTTTATATTAAATAAAATTTAAGTATTATGTATTCACAAAGCAAATATTATAATATTCATTATTAAATAGAGGCAAATAATTAGTTATCAATAATAAAAAAAAAGGCCAAAGTGAATTAACATATTTATTAAAATTATAGAAAAATATATAATTTAGAGTGAATCAAATTTATTATTTTGTGCATATTATGTCATATTATGTTATTCAATTTCTTATATTCACCTTAATATTTTACATCTCAACAAAATATTTTATTTATTATTATTAATAAAAATATATATATAATAGAAAAACATTAAATCCTATTACAATATATATGAAGCATATTAATGAAATAGCTCTTTCTTTCTTTTGAAGAAAATGTTATTACATAAAATACCTTAATTTGTTTAAAAGTAATATATTTATATTCGAGAACTCATTTAAACCAGTTATATAATAATTAGTAATTTTCTGCAGGATAATATGCTAAATTATATAATTTTGTTTGTGAATTAATGTCTTCCGTATCGGAATATGTCATCAACGATTCTTCTTTTTTCGTTTGTTGATTTTTCCATATATTTACAGCTCTCCTTGTTCGACGACGTACTAATGATCCAAATGAAGTAAACTGATATTAAAAAAGATATTGATAGAATTTTATAAACGTGATTAACTTATTATTAAAAATCCTTATTAGAACTAATTGATAACTTATTATCATATATTACAATATTTATGCGAATGTTTACTTACCTTATACAAAAAAAACACAATAAAGAATATTCCTAAAGTAACAACACCTCCAATTACGCTGAGCATATATGAATCTCTTCCATTGGTTTCTTCAGTTTCTCTGTTGATTTGTACTTCATTCAACATATCAGATCTTCTATCTTTTTCTCCTGATACCATAGGTATACTGTCCATTGTCACTTGTTCAGATATGTGTGGACATTTATTATTATGAGGAACATTTGCATCATATTTACATGATAATGAAGAAAGTTGATTTAAATTAAAAAATTTGTTAAGATATTCATTATGTTCCATGCAAAAAGCAAAAGGACTCCCAGTGGTACACGTGTATTTGCCATTTTTAAAATCTCTCTTTAGACTTTCCTCAAAGTAATTGCAAAATTCACATTTTTCAATGTCTTCAATCACATCATAATTATGCTTTGCTATATCGCGAAATAAAACAAAATCGTATATCACTTTTATAATTTTAACATCATACATATTTTTCGTATGAAGCTTACAGGGTGGGCCAAATATACCAAAGAATTGCGTTTTATACACATTCCAGACTGTGTAAAATTCATGAATTTTGTTTTGATCTGAATTGTTGCTTATTAATTGATTATAAAACCAATATTTATAATATACACAATTATTATCTTCTGAAGAGAGTACACCTTGTAAATAATTATGCTGACTCGTTTGATACCTTTTTAAAATAGTGAAAAATTTTTTTAAAAGTGTATTAAGTGGTTCATCTTCAGAAATATTTTCAAAGGAGTTGCAAAAATCTGTAGAAGCATCTTTAACTGTACATACGTTATCCAATATATTAAACAAATTCTCAATCTTTGTATTATATCTAAAAGGTTTCTATAAATAAAATAATAAATTGAAATGTATAGAAAATACTAAATTATTTGAATTTCATTTTTTAATTATCAAGGTTAATTAATACATAAAACACCGTTATATAGTTATATATTTAAGGAAATAATATAGACCTTTGCTAAATCATCAAGTAAAATAGTCATTTTTATTTAAGGTGGAAAATATAAAAAATAACATGTGTACATTCACATCAGCAACTCTGAATAGCAAAAAACAAACATTATTTATTAATATAAATTTTTATTTTTTTTTTAATATTCATATGAAAAATAATATAATTTTCTAATAATAATTCTTATTAATTTATTACTTAGGGCTAATCAATAATACAACTGTTAATACTTTGAATTATGAAAAAAATATATTTCTGAATAAATACATTTTATAATATAATCTGTATTATATAAAGGATTTAATATAAGTACAAAATTATATTTTTATTATTTTCATTATACATTTAAAATAAAACTACATGAACATGTTATATAATAAATACACATATATATATTTGTGTATATATGTATAAATTTTAGGTTTGATTGTAATAATAAAAAATCCTCAAATTTGTCTCTCTAACAATTACATCTATATAGTTTTTTTGTAATAACAACTATATAAGATATTTCTCCAGAAATATATTTGCTTATATAAAAGGAATTAATATAGGAATTTTTCCTTATAATAATAATTCTATGAGAGGTATTTTGACAAAATATATGTGTTCTAGATCTTTGAATATGAAATGTTACATAAATTGAATTATTTGTCAAAAATAAAAATTAACAATTTTATTAAAATTTAAGCATAATTCTCTAAAAAATAAACGATATATATATTCCTTAAACAAGTTCATTATTAAAATTTTGTTTTTATATATTTATTCATATAATTATTAAATATGAAATTTACAGAATAATATTTTATATATCTCTCCATTTTAACGAATGTATGACTTAATTAAATTTTTATAGCTGTGTATATGTTATATGAACCGAATTTTCTTTTATAACATAAGAATTTGTGTTATAAAATAAAAATTTTCTTTTTACTTTATTATGAAGTTGGTAAAAAATAATATACGAATTGCTTATACAATTGTGTAATTAATTTTACACGCAATGATGCATAAATTCTAGAAGTTAACCATATTACATTTTTCGATTTGATTTATTAAAAGAATATATTAAATATTTCGATTTTTCTTTTTAAAATTTTGCTGTAAATATATGTATTATTCATCTATTTTTTATCCTATTTTTCCGACTTTTATTGTGAGCATTGGAAATATTAAGAATTTAATAATACAATAATAAATTTGACGCATAATTTTCTCAAAAGGTACTACTATTTATAACAGAATATATTAAAAACAATTAAATTAATCTTTTAAAAAATTTATAGGAATATGAATGTATCATTATCCCGATAATTAGAATTGTTTATTGTCTGTTAACTCGAATTACGTTAATTAATGAAGCAAAAAATTAATAAATTATAAATATTATATTGATATAAATACTTAATTGGGAAAATAAATAGCAAATTAGAATATTATATATTAATTTTCACATTTATGTTTTGTTTCTTTCTTTCAACATATTTTCATTATTATATATATAGATAATATTTTTTCTGTTATATTTTAATTTATATATATTATTTTTTTGTATATATAGTATAAATACTTTTTTTGTAATTTTAATTTTGTTTATTATTTTCGTTTTATATATATACATGAAATAATATTGGATACATTTAATTCTATTTATAAAGATGTTATTGTCTTTTAAATATAATAATTTGTTGATGTCATACTAATTGTTGATTCTTTATTAGAAAGAGCTGTTTAAAAAACTATTGATAAAATGAAAATTAACTTTTTTATCTTATTTTTTTATATACTAGGAAAAATTAACAACTAAAAATACACTTTTTTTTGATTAAACAAACATGAAAGTAACAAACTCACTGATGCACGCGTTGCATCTTGTTTATGTAACTTTACAATGTTTTGAAGTGTTTTAACATTACATTCATATAGTTGTATGATCATATCATTGTTTATAATTATTTTTTAATTATTATTATTTATAGATAATCACAGAAATATTATTAATAATATGAAACATAAATTTTATATATTATTTTTAAAATAGTAATTTACGAGATATAAATAATGACATATTTCTTTAGTGTTCAATAATCATGTCAATAGATATAAATAACCCATATATAATATAAACATATATTTTTTCATGAATTTTAATATTCTTTTTTACCTTATTCCTAAGTAATATATAATATACATGAATAAGAATTTTATTTGTAATGCATATTATGTGTTATTTCTTGCTTAATAGAATAAAATAATAATACTTTATTAAGTCTATGATATGTATAGAAAGGTCACTTATTTCTACTTTTAATTTTTAAAATGTATATATTTTTATTCATAAATAACGATTATTAAGTTATATAAATCATAAATGTAAAGAAAATTTATTAAATTAAAATAGACTTAGGGAGATGCATACAATGTGTAGTAGTACTAAAACAATTTTAATAGTATTATTTATTATTACTTTGAAAGTATTATCATTAATACATAAAAAGCAATAAAAAAAATCCTTATATGGAAATAAATAAACAAAATATATAATAAATATATTTAACAAAATTTTTGTTTATGATATCATTCCCGTAACATAATGCATTGTTAATAATAAATATGAACAAATGATAATATAATTATGAAAAATATTATAATATTATTTTTTAATATCTAAACATGAAAAATTTTAATAAACATATAAATATAAACGGAGAAAAAAATAAAGTGATTATATACAATATGACAGTAAATTATTATTATTAACATATGTTAATATATGTGCAAAAAATTTATGTGTAATTAATACAATATTATAAATTTATTGGTAACGTTATTAATGCATTTATTTCATGTTTACATTTAAAATAAATATGTATTAAATGATAATTAACTAAATTTATATTTATGAAATTTAAAGTATATAATTTGATTTCTGAAATTATCAAGAAATTACCTATTTAAAAATTAATAATTTCTTATTTCATCATATAATGTAATATAATTATACAAAGTAGTCATAACTTGAAATTATTGTAAGAGTTATATAGTTTACAGGATTCAATATTTTATCTTTATAATATATATTTAGATATTTTTTATTCCATTCCTTATTTCTATTATTTAATATATATTATAATAATTATTATTTCATGATTGCAATTGGCTAACACTTCAGATTATATATTAATTATTATCGTATAGAGGATAAAAATGATATATTTACTACTATAAAATATATAGTAATTTAATGATCTCTAAATCATGATATTCTAAACAATATTCCAAGGAATATGTTGCAATAAATTTCATGTAGAATGTTACTCCTAATTTATATACTACAGTTGTACCTTTTATTTTTTAGCATAAATATGTTAATTTTCCTATATTTTGTTCATATTTTTAAATTTTATTAAATATTTTTTTAACACCACTTTATGAAAAGGATGCATGTTAATTATTTTTCAGTAGTTATATTGATTAATTAATATAAGATATTAATTATAATTTTTTACGAATATATTTCATTTTATTATACCTATAATTAGTATAGTTTTAAATTGAATCTAATTAATTACAAAATTTGTTGAAAAGATAGCTTATGTAGCGTTAATTTTACTAGTCTCATTTTTCATGGATTTGATTCTGTAAAACATCTTTTTTTCAGTATAGATTTTATTTTATAAAGATATGACTAGTTCTAATTATTGCCCATAAACTGTATTCATATATAAGAAAATATCCTATATATTATTTTATCGTTTTATACATATAATATGTATCCATAGTTTATATAGGCATTATATGCGTTTATTGCATTAATAATTCAGCATCATACAATATAGGGTGACAAAAATTTTAATGTTTTATTATCTGTCTATATAGTAATTTTAACATATATTTTTCCACATATCATGAGGGTATATGTATCATATATATATATTATTCCTATTATTAATTTATTTCACTGTTTTGTTAATTTCCAAAATGTATATTTCTTGCATTTTCACATTTTACTAATCTTATAAATGTTATTATTATGATTTAGTTATTTACACATTTACTAATGTATTTTTATAATAATATTTTGTTAAAAGAATTACATAACTTTTTATTTTATAAATTCTTTATATAAGTTATATCGAGAAAATTATTGTTTTCTGTTACATTTCTATTAGGAATATTCTACAGATTGAAACTCCACATTAAACAGTGTATTTCCTGAACTCACATAAAGTGTTTCAGATGCATGTTGCAATTCATGAATTTCGCGTTCTATGCCACTCCATATAATTTTTTTCCTAATTAAACTCTGATATATATTTTTTCCAAAATTATTAAACTAATAATTTAAAAAAAATTGAACGCATTTATATATTTTATTTCTGTGATAAGAATGTTTTAAAAATTATTAGAAAAAAATTTCAGTGCATAATTCTTAAGTAAAATGATCATTAACCTTGTAAAGTATATATAAAATTAAAGGCATTAATATTATTATAACTATCGATATTATAATGGTAACTCGCGTATTTTGACTTTGAATGTACTATAAAACTTTTGGCAGTTGTGCTCATTTATTTTCAGGTATCGTATGTTTTTCATATATTTTTTTAAAATTGTCTAGTTCTTTACAAAATTCACTGCTTATAGTTCCATTACAATCCATTATACTATTATGATGTAGCATTATGCATTTATTACCGAATTGATAGCTATAATATACAGATGATTCTTTTGTAAATTTATTAAAATTTTCATCTAGCTATATTACATCTATATGTTTTTTGCGTATAACTACTTTTAAGTAATCTTCCTATTTTTTTGCATATTTTCATCGCACACCAAATCATATAAGATCAATAATGATTCATAATATTATAAGTTATCGGCTTTTAGTTATTCATTATGCATTATCTCAAGATATAATAAATAGTATAAGCATATAACCCCCTGAGCTATACTTAAAGGATATTTATCATTTTTCTTTTTTAAAGTAGTTAAATATTTCATACCTTTTATGCAATTACTAATATATTTTTTTTTTTCATTTTTACAATGTGACTGAAAACCAACACACACACTGTCATAATTATGTTGGGTATCTTCAATTGGATTATCAAATAATTCTTTATAACCAGATAAGGAAATACCAAAATTAGACTGCAAAGAAAAAGATAAATTATAATATATGCATAATACATATCAAATTTTCATGAATAATTATTTTATTTTACATAAAAAATTATAGAATTTTTCAATAAATTATAAATAATAATTATTTTAAAAATGATGTACAAATATTTTCCCTGTGGTAATTGGCATTATGTTTGGACATTGAATGAATATGACAATAAGTAACAATTATATAACTATGAATGTGAGTAGTATTAGAACAAATAATCGGTTTATATATTATGTATTATATAAGAATATTAATTACATGTAAATATATTAATAAGCATTTTATTAATAGAATATATAGTATAATTCTTGTTAATCAAGGAATTATAGTAATATAATTAACAAAAATACAAATGCCTATTTAAAGATAAATTCAGTGATATTTTAAAACGTGGTATTAAAGCTAATAATACTTTTTCTATGTGTTTAATCATTTATTTTTAATATTTTATTTTATCGTGTCATATGTAACTCTATTAATACTGAGTAAAATAAAATGTACTTAATATATATATATATAACTGTTTACCAAAATAATTATATGCATATCATTTCGTTATTTATTTATATTTTTTATGGAAGATATGGATACTTAAGAAAAAATTACTGTTTAATTTTAGATAATTGTTATTTATTTTAAAAACATTGAGTTAGAACATTATGTTTACTTAATTTATGTTCTTCTATGAATTATAATATTCAACGTTGTATTAGTTATAAATGACTAATTACGTTTATAGAAAGTTGATATTTATAAAATAAAATATTATATTAATTGAGAATTATATATATTTTATGAAAAATAAACTTCTCTTTGTATAAAAAAAAAATTCTTAAATGAATTCTTTTTAATTACAATGAAATTATATAAAAAAATGTTTATTCTCCAGGTGTACAAATTTTTTCCTTCCTTTATATTTATTTTAAATTATTTAATATTTATATTATATATTTATATAAATTAAAGCTATTTTATTATGAAATACACCTTTTTAAATAATAGCATTATGAAAACCAAATAAAGAAGTGTCTGAAATAATTTTATTCATATTAATATACTTTTTTTGAAAAAACAAAATACAGTTATCATAAAATGGAAAATTATAAATTATCAAGCATTATTTTATGTTCATCTCAATGAGTTTTTCATTTTAAATATACGTGAAATATGTTAATTTAATACGTATATACATAATATATATGTTATTATTTACATTTAAGTATACAGTAAAAGTAATATTATTATAATTATAATATTCTTATGCTAAATATAACTATTACATATAATTGTTCTTATTTATTTTTTCCATATATGTAATATAATTTTACTAGAGAATATTAATAAAATATCAAATGGTAATTACTTTCTTTTCTTTGATAGCTTATATTTATAGATCATTTTAATTCCTTCCAAAAATTATTTATAAAACATAATGAAATTTTTATGTTTTATTTTTTTTTTTCACCTTTAATGATATATTATATATATTTTGAATATTTTTCGAAGAATAATAATTAGAAAAATAAAAATATTTTATTCTTGTATTTATGTACTGGTTTTAACATTATAATATGTGTTATTCGCGATATAACAATTTATTTATAATTTAAAACGCATTTACACAAATAACTTTAACCAGATATTAGAAGATCATTTGCTATAAATTATATAACAGGTGACTATAATTACATTCATACTATAACTACAACAAATACGTTTAAATTGTACATTATATTTCTTTTATAAAATACTAATAATTTTTTGAAATATTGAAGTGCTTTTAGCTACACTATTATTTAAATTATTTATGTCACATTATTCTATTTGAAATATAAATAAATTAATAATAGCTTAAAAGGATGCTTTACTTAGGTGTATTAAATTCTTAAAAATATGATAATATCACCATTATATATATAAATATTTTATTCGTTTTTATTTTTACAAGGAATTTTCAATGTTAAGTTTTATATGCTCATTCTGCTTTATTGGATTATTATTCAACTTTCTATTAGAAGAATAATGATATTTATATATATAGTAATAATATTATTATAAGGATCTACTATTTTTTATCACTTTTTTGTATTGACACTATTTTTTACCTACAAAATATAGAATTCTTAGTTGTTGATTTTTTTATTTTATTCTTATGAGTTTCTTTATAATATTTTTAACATAAATATTTAATGATTAATTTTCATTATGCTTTATTTTTGGAAGAGCAATTTTTTGTGAAAAATTAATATTAAATAATTCATACGTAATTTGCGACACATATTAAGAATTTTATCGAATTTCTTATTTTCGTGATGTTTAGTAAATCTCTCTAATTTCTTTAAATGTATTTCATAAAATATATAAAATTTTATTACACGCAAATACATAAGCATACTATTGAATGCTTAATAAATGTAAAATAAGAAAATTTGTTTAAATATATCTTAATAGGAACTTTTTTATATTAGCTATAGATATGTAAATTTTTTTATTAAGTTATTAAATTTACATAATTTGTAATTATTTTATTTATAACAGAAATATTAATTATTATTATAAACATGTAAGATTAAAAATTAAGCGCAGTAATATCGAAAAATAATTAAAAATACATTTAGAACATAATTTACTCAATAGATTAAAAATGTATTTTACAGAGAATACGTCTGTAAATAAACATATAAAATATATGAGTTTAAGTAGACATAAAAATTTATTCTTGTATTTAATCCATTATTAGCACATATACATGGTATATTTACTTTTAATTTTGAGCTAAAATATATATCATTATAACAGTGTATTGAATATTATTCAAATATGTAAAAACAAAATGAGTGCTAAATAAAAATTATATTCTTTAGTGAATTACCATATATATATAACACAGATTTTCTTTTAAAATGATGTATTATTGTATGGAAAATCATTTGCATATATTTAGAATATCTGAATATATTATTTATATTTTTTAAATGTTGTGCAGGTTAAAAAAAAAATAATAGTATTTTATATTATTCTTTAATTAAAACATATGATTAATAGAAATACAATGATTCATATATTTTTATATGAGTATTAAATTGTATATATTTTTAGCTTTTCGAATAAAAATGAATATACAAAAAAAAAACAAATATATTTATATGGTATTGTTCGGGTAAAAATACTTAGAATCTATGATCTAATTCTTCCTTTATAATATATATATATATATAATTTGATAAGTATTAATGTGATACCCTTATAATATAACATTAATTACCTTATTTATAATAATCCTTAACTTGTATGCTACTAATACTTCAGCATTTTAACTTTTAATTATTTATAAGAATTTATAATTGTGTTATATGCATATAAATATACATTTATTCTTTATTATTTTTATGTAAATGCGTCATGGGATACATTGATCATTTACATGTTTAATATATACATCATATAATACATATAAAAAAGATATGTTAGACATTTACAAGAAAATAATTAACATTTCATATCATCCCTTATACTATATAGAACTTTAGTTGTTTCGTTACTTTGCACATTCATATATATTAATTATAAATTTGAAATTATGATTCTTTAAATCAATGTTACATTTCTTTGAATTTTTTTAATGAGCGAAATATTTTTAATTCAAAAACCTTTCATTTTTATATTGCATGTTTTAAGATATAAATCCGTTTTGATGCATATAATATATTTTTATATACTTTATTCTATTATTTCTTTCCTACATAAATGTAAAGTTAATAATTAAATAACTATATGCTACATGTACAGCCATGTGAAATATACTGTGAAAATTTATAGCATAAATAATGAAATATAGGATTAAATGACATATAGTGTTCATTATTTTAAGATTTTTCTAATAAAATTTTTCCTTTTTTCTTCTTAAAATATTTTTTGTACTATTTTTCCTTCTTGTATATTTATGTATCTAAGAAAGTAACCGATAGAAGAAATGCGCAAAAAAATGAACAAAATATTTATAAATGTACTTATAATACACCACTTTTTAAAACATAAATAATTATTCTTTTAGGTAAATAGAAATATATTTAATTAGGCATTTCCAGCTAAGCTTATATAAAAAAATTAAAATGATAAGTATCCAAAAAGTGTAGATACCCCCTAGTAAGGAAAATATATGCCATAGGCTAATTATGATTTTATAACATATACTTTTCTGTTAATTTTACTATTCTAGTCTCTATTAGCTTCTCCTAATTTGAAGTTAATGGTGTAACTTATGGTTATAGGATCGCGTTCATTCTTAGAAACGTATATATCATTTTTATAAATATTTCTATAATCGTTGACACAAATAATTTTATACGATAGTAAAATTTTATTTTTTATTATTATGGGAATTATGCCTGCTTTTGTTTTGAAATATAGGATAAAATTATTTTTACTTGTATATTCAGAAATTTATGTCTATTCCTAATCGAGGTAATTATTGTACAATACCTTAGCAATATTTGATATCTTTACATAATGTACAAGTAATATTCCCTTAACAAGGTATTTTAATTTAATTAAAACTTCTTCAAAAATTACATGTGATGTCATTAGACCAGGATTCGCAACTAAGATAAGGGTATTTTCAAATTTATGATCTTTATGAAATTATTTAATGTAATATTTTTTAAATAAAACATTTTTATACATGTTTAAATGAAAATCAAATTTTTAGTATTTCTTCAATTAAATATAATATAGAACATACATAAGTATTTTATATGTGTGTATGTAGAAAATTTTTTTCATATTATATCAGATTAAAAAAAACAATCTTATGTTAAAGCTAAAGCATTTTATACATAAAAATAAAAATATACGAAAAATTCTATTTTTAATTTTTCTTTTTAGCTTTTAGATAAGTCATTTGCAAAAAGGACTATTTGATCTTCATATATATGTGTTACCATGTAATAAATTAATTTTTGTAATTATTTATACAAAACTGATATTACGCAAGAGGCATATTTCTATTGTTTAGTTAAACTTTCTTTATTTTCACATAATAATCTAAGGATAATGTTATCTTTTTTATATAATTGAAATTGTATTATATGTAAATTAATAAAAAACAAATATGAAATATGTATAGAATTATTTAAAATAATTCACAATAGAATAAATTGTACTTAAGTTATGTTAAAAATTTAATTAATAGGAAAGTTTGTGCTTAATGTTTCTATTTATAATTTTAATATAAGAAATATAATTTGTTTAATATATAATAGTTTCATTATTTAATTATATACTAAATTTTTTTACTTACAACAATTCTTATATTCTTTAAAATTATTAATTTATTAATTTTATATGAGGAGATGATTAATTTGCATGCAAAGATCTATAACAATATCGTGTTTATATAATATAATAATGTTATTCTTCATGATTTCGAAAATAAAATATTATTTTATATTCTTATATATTTGCAATAGAATACTCAAAAAATAATCCTTTTCACTTTTTTTTCTTTTTCTGTATCTCCGTTTTATCTTGCATATATAATAATTTATTATTATTATAGTTATACATTGATTGTTACGTGATAAGTATCTAAAATTTAATAATTGATGTGTAAAAATGCAATAATTAAGTAAAAATTTTTTATCCACTATTGAAATTAATCCATATTCTTTTATCACACCGTAGCAAATTATTTTTTGTAAAATTAAAACCATGAGCATATTTTTTATTTTATTATTTCCAAAAAATAATTCTATATTAAAAGTACATACAGAAAAGTGCATTGTATGTTATGTAAAAAAATAAATATTTTTTTTTCTTTTCATTAATTTTTTTATTACATATTTAAAAAATAAATTATACTATATGTTTCTAGGAATTTATTTTATATTTTCACTGAAATTTCTGTTATATTATTTTATTGAAATAATACCTTATATCACTATTATTTTATACAAAATAAAGATTATTAAATGTAATTTTTACACATCTTTTATATAATATTATTTTAAATTGTGCATTTTTAAAAATACAATAAACGTATAAATATAAGAGATTATACGTAAAATTATTTCATTAGAATTATATAAACTCTCATTGTTAATATATTAATTCGTATATACATCCATAGGCAACTTGGTACAACATAAATATAAATCACATACACATTGTACTATATTGCATAATTATGTTTATTAAAATTAGATTTTAACAATATTTTTTTCTTATTTTTGCTTAACACATATTTATCTCAACAAACATATGCTTTCACGAAGATGTAATGTATATGAATACTGGAAATCTGAACACCGACTGCTAAGAATACCTCGCAAATATATTTTAATATTCATAGTAGAATGTTTGTGATACTAATACTAACAGCGTCATAGTTAAATGCACACATTTAAGGGAAGTATTATCATGCAAAACCTTCTAAAGTAATTATAGTTTATATATATCTTAAGGAGAATACAAATAATGTGGTATAAATTTCTATCTATTTTGAAATATTAATTTATTTTTCTTTCACATATACATCGAATTACGTTTTCCTTTTAACTAATATAATATGTAACTTTTTTTATTACTTTTTTTTTAGTTATTGTATAATATAAGACCCTATTTTATTATCTATGTTATAATATCTATTCGTCGAGTTATCTTGAGTTTCACATTTCTATTTGTATATTTCTTATTAGCCTCCTTAAAAATATATTATTTATAAACATCGACTTTGAATAAATCACAAAAATATATGAAACATGTTTAAGAAATTTTTAGATTATATATTTTTCACATGTACTCCTTATAACTGAAGATTTTCTGCTTATTACTAAAATGTTATATTATGTTTTTTATTTTTATGACATAAGCCACTATATCATGCAATTGCATTTCAATACACGATGCATATATTAGTGTTATACGTAAAATTATATGCATTATAGGTATTATAATAATTTTTTCCCCTGTTTTTCACTGTAATATGTTATTTTTTTTTTTATACCTTAGACATATGTAAAAATCAAGTTTTTCTATACTTGTTTGTTTTTCTTCAGACAATTTTTTAATTTTATATTAAATATTATTTATTCATCTCCTGTGAAATTATATGGTATATTAAACTCAGAATTCTGTAAATTTATCGATTCATTCGAAGAATTATGAAGTAATTTACGTGCTTGTTCATATAGACTATTAAAAATTCTTTTTTTTTTTTTTATTTGAAGAGAATACCATGTTCCAAATGGAGTAAACTACTCAAAAATGTACATAAGGAAATTTACATCTATATAAATTGTATTATTATCATACTTTTCAAAAACAAATGATGAGTATTTTAGTAATATATCTGTATTTTTAAAGTATTTTTTTACTAACCTTAAAAAAAATAAAAAAAAGGAAACATATTATTAGCAGTAAAATAATTGCCAGTGTAACGCTAAATTGTATAGAGCTCATTCCAACAAAATCATCTTCACTCAAATCTTCGTCCTCTGGTGTGTCATCTTCATCAGATGAACCATCGCATTTCCCTATATTTTGCAGCAACTGAGATTGACTTTCTGCTCCTGGATTTGGTAAGCACTTTTGTACATTTTCACATACATGTTTATATATGGTGTGTTTATTATACATTTTCTGAAAATTTATTAATTCCTTGCAGAATTTATTCTGCTCTTGTGAAGTACAAGATTTTACATGTGTGTTATATAAGTTAGCACATTTATCTCCATAATTACATCTATTATCAGTAGATGATAAGTAAGAACTTGTAAAACTGTTAAAATTTCTATATAGATTATATAACACTTCAATATTTTTAAGAATTTCTTTATTAATTTCTTGTATTTCACCTTTGCATATATTCCAATATTTCATATCATCACTATGTGTTTTGAACTTTTCGTAAAAATCAGGAGCCGTATATTGTCTACTTCTAATCTCTTTAAGTTGATTATTTAGCCGGAAGTTCAAGTATTTACATTGTATGTTATTATCAGTTTCATAATTATTACGTTTTATATAACTTAAATTTTTTAGAATTTCTAGGCAAGGTTCCATGAAATCGGTGATCTCGTCTAAGGTATTTGATATAATTTGTGTGCAACGAGAATTATAATTTTCTTCTGGTTTGTTCATGGCATTATTATACTTACTTTCGTATGACGATAATCCCTTTGCAAGTTCATACTAAGAATAAAAGTATAAAAAGTATATGAAAGAAAATTAACGAAGAATTTCGTTTCATTTGTTGTAGGAAAAATGGACTGTATACATAGGTTCATATTAAAAAATATTATTATTAGTGATATATACATAATTCTCTCCAGTTTCAGATGACATTATATTTTGAGTTGTTGACTTAAATGAAATAATAATATTAGATAAAAAGTTATTATATAATTACGAAAACAATATACTAATAATATATTGACACCTTTTTTATTACGCTGTATAATAAAAATTTCTTAATTATATTTTCATAGTATTATATGACATTTAATTCGCGATATAATAAAAATGTAAGGTTGTACTATTATAAAATTATAAATATTTTTTTTAATTTTAAGGATGACATTATAAAAAATTAATACTTATATTAATTAATTAATAATATTATGTAATACAATACATGTCTTATATTTTTTCACAAAACAAAAATATGTAGTACACGTAGTCTGCTAAATAATTTAAAATTAGTATATATGCACGAAACAGAAAAAATAAAATTTTTAAATAAATGTTTATTAGTGTATAAATTTAGTTCATTAAAACTATATTGCATACGTGAATGTAATTAGTTCATAACGAAACAAAATTATTTCAGAAATATATTTATATGGTTTAATACATAAAATACTTTTATTTTGTATACTCTATTTAACATACAGCAAATTTTATGAAGTAAATAAGGATTACATATCTGGACTATATACAGAATACTAAAAAAAATTAGGAAATAAATAATTGAAGAATATGTATTCATATAATGTGAATGTGACATATAAATTTAAATTATCTTTTATGAGACGAAGTATAATACTTAGGATAAATATATTTTAGTGATAATGATACCATTTCCTTAATTAAAGTAATTATAACTTTAAATTTATTCTCTCCAAATTTCTCTAATATTGTGTATACATAATTAAAGATTCAGTTTTTTGTTTATCTGAATAAATATTATATGATATGTATACTACATATTTTATATAAAATTTTATTTATACAATAACAAATAATTACATTATAAATAATTATTAATATAGAATGTAAAAGAAAAGTTATAGTGTATTACTCTTTTTTAAAAGTAAAAAGAAAAATAATTTTATCATTTAACGTTACTAATACAATATAAATGTATTTGTATGTTAGAATAATAACAAAATAATAGTTCTTTGAGTTAATATATATATTTCGAAATTTTATTCTTAACATGCGTTTTAGTTTGTAAGGAAAAAGTAACATTTGTAAAATATATTATTTTCATATTTTAAAAAATTTATATATTTGAATGTTGCTTCATATACTAACAGCCTACTACATAACACTTGCATAATATATTGATATTTTGTTTTTAATAAATTAAAAAAATTATAACTTACAATTCAATTTTTCATAAAAACTGAATTATAATAAACCTAGATATTTTTATACACCATATAATTGGAGTTCATTATTCATATTTCTACAAAAGTTTTACTATAATTTAATTGAAAATTAAATGTATTTTTACAAAATAATTTTAAATTCAGTTATTAATTATTACATTATGCATACATTATATAGTATTTCTTGTACAACATGAACTATAACTAGATAATTTATTTATTGGAACTTATTACTATTTTTTTTTACCATGGAGTACATGATTATATTGATTTAATATATATATTTATGAGAATATATAAATTAGTAAAATCAATGTATTTACAAATATATTTATGCACATTAAAAATTACCGTTATTAAAATGAGAACTAATGAATAATTCCATAGTTTAATTTTATTTTTTTTAAAAACTTATATCTTCCCATAACTTTATTGAAAATTATTTTTCTTTTGTTTCTATAAATTTATTTCATAATTTTTAATGAAATTTGCATGAATGGTACTTTCACGTTATAATATTATTGTACATTTGTTTTACTTTTACTTGGTATGCGAATATTTTTTGTTTTCACTAATAAATATTAATTTGTGTATAATAAAATATTTTCTAAAAGAAATTAAGAAATGTCACACATAAAAATAGAGTTTTAATGCAACATTATTGGACATACAACTATATTTAAACATTTTTATGCTTTATTTTTCTATTGTTATTATTCACATTACACTATATTACTAAAATTATACAGAATAATATTAAAAAATTAATGCTTAATATAAAAATATTCAGTTGCATATATTTAGTATATAAAGACAGGAAATTATAATTATGAATGTTATATGAATAAGTGATACACCATTTAATTGGTAGTTTTCTTATATAATACATTGAACTCATTTTTTAAGAAGTATGCAATATTTATAGAATTATGCATGAATTCATAATTATTTTACATTTTTAATACGTTCTTTCTATTCTAATGTAATAATAATGTATTTATTTCTTATTTTTCTAAAAATAATTCTGTGTTAAAAGAAGTTTATATATAGCATGCTCTAAAAGAATAAGAGAAATAATCGAGATGATATAAATTCTTTTTCAACAGTTATAAAATTATAACGTGTAATGGTGCATTAATACTTACATTACTATTTTTCTTCTGTTCTATTTCGTTGTTATCATATATATTACATGGTTCTTAATAAAACATGTATTTTGTCATAATTGCCAATATCATATTAGACTTGAACTCATTGAATGGTATAAAGATCAATTTTGTGTCTTCATTAATGTAAAATGCCAACACAAATATACAATAATAATTGAATTTAAATAATGTCAAAATAAACATATTCACACATGAATATGTATATAGCTCAAAAATGAAGTTTATATTATTAAATATTATTGTAACATGAAATTTAATAAACATTTATAATAATATTACAAAAATACGAAAAATTCGTTCATTTTTAAAAGTTATGAAAAAAAAAAAATATAAAAAAAACACAAAGATAATATAAAAATGCTGAAAAAGGTTAAATTTAATTATAACACTTAAGAGAAAAAAATTATATACTCAACTAATTTTTATGAACAATAATATCTGGATACCTTTTAGTAGTTAAATATATATATGGACATACTATTATTTTTTAGTACGTTGTGTATATGCAATATGAAAAATTTGACATCACTATATATATTGTTTCTAATTAACGAAATAAAATGTTGTAAGTATTTGAAGTATTAAACATTTTTATAATAACAAAAAAGAATATTTCAAATTTAATTGTATATCTTCATAATAAAGTAATTAATATATTTAAAATATAATATGATTTTATAAAAATAGTAGGAAAATACCATTAAATAAACATAAATTAGGAATATTTCTTGTTTTCACTTTTTCTGCATATATATTGTATAATTTTTTGTAATAAAATTGTTAAATTTATATTTAAATAATGTGACTTAATTTTATTAATCTAGAAAAACATAAATGTGATACTGTACATTATATTTTATGATTTCTTTTTAATTACACAAAAAATTACTATTTCTTACACAAAATGTAAACATAACTGTATATAAGTTTTTTTGTGATTTCCTTCTTTTATATATACATGGAATATTGTAATAGTGTTCCTTTTATATACCCACTTTTTACATGTATATGTACTTCCCGAAACATGTATTTAAATAATGGAATTATCATTCTGATGAAATATACATTTAAGTACTGTTTAAATTATTACTAATATGCTCACGTTATTTGGATGTACAATTTTTCTTTTTTTAAAATAGTTATAGTGAAATAGTTTTCCTTTCCAGTGACATGTTGCTAGTCATTTCTTCTTTTCCTTTTCTATTACAATATATATTAATGTAAAAATATTATTTAAATCCAATGTTTATTACATTTATTCTTTGTATGATATATTCCATCTTCGTGTAATAAGTACTTGTACTTCATACAGAAATAACTTTCTTGTAATTTTGTATACACTACATTGTTCCATATTTATATGAAATAATACATAAAATTTTATAAAGGAAAAATGGAATACATTACAATATTTTTTTAATTATCGAATTTTCTTTTTTACCTAATATATTTGGTAATAAGGTTACCATTATTTTATCACTTATTACACATTGTAAGATGTCTTTTGAGATATGTGTATAGTAATAAATTCTATATGTATAATTGTCACAAAAATACATCCTCCATGCGCCTTACTTATATATTCAGTTTATATATTATATATATTAATTTCCTTTATATGTATTTTTCATATTTCAGTTGAAAATGTATGAATATACATTGCATTTCTATTATATCTGTTCTTAAGAAAGCGCATGAATAGACATGTCTATACTACTTTTAATATAATAATAGATTATTACTAAGAATAACTACAGCAAATAATTTAATATACAATATAAATTATAACGCTCCGTTCATAAATTTACTTATATATTTTCACTCTACTATACGAAAATTAATTGAGCTATATATACTTACCATTAATTCTATGTAATCTCATTAACAATATTCATGTTTCTGTTGGAAGTGTAAAAATAAGCTATTTTATTAAAAGAGTATCTATATTATGTATTATTCATCATATTCATTTGCATAACTTGGCATCATGTTTAGATCAAATGACTTTCATGTTAGTGAAACAAAATATATGTAATATTCATGTTTACTTATATAACATTAAAATATTAAATATTGTATATTTTATGGATATATAGGTTTAAAATATAATAAATAATATGCTTATTTAGAATATAGAAGAACAAATATTTACTTAAAGGCTAATTTTTTTGTATAACTTATTGCTTTTTATATATATTAGTTCTTTTATTCTTTTATATATTATTCTTAATCTGCATGTTAATATAGATGAGCATTACATATATGTTTCATATTACCACATTACTTAATTACTTATATTATGTATTCTGAATATTACATTTGTAATACAGTAATGTGAAAATCATATTTTTACAATGCTTTTACTGTGCCTTCATTTTTGTTTACTAATATGTGACATAATTTTACATTATCATAATATTTATTATTATAATCAGTGAATTATCTCCCAATACATAAAAATTAAGTTTCCGATGTATGATAATTTATATTAATTCTTCCATTTCCTGAGAAAGAAGTTTGATGTTGTAATGAATTTTCTAAGGTTTGTTCCGGATCTTCATTATATAAATGCTCTTTAATTTTTTTCATTCTATTTATTTTACCATGCATCAAAATTTCTATTGTTCTGAATTATTAAAAATATGAAAATGCAAAATAAAAGAAAAACATATTTATAATATTGAAAGCATTTATATAAAAATTAAGAATAATTTTTGTTCTGAAATAATTATAATTATTAATGTTTATTTTCATATTACATTATTTATAATAGAAAAAACTATTATAACATTTATAAAAAGTGTAAATGACATTATAACAACAGATGTAGATGTTAAAACGGAGCATCAATAGTTCGTATTTTCTCTAAGACAGCAAAGATTGCGAGATTTATATTTCCCTATTTTTTTGCATAATTCCTCTATGTGATTATCTCAAAAATTCCTCTTATCACAGTCAATAGCATAATTAGTATAATCACCCTTTTTCATGCTCAACCATTCGTTTAAGATATCACAAATATTACTATAATTTTCCAGCATTATATAGGCATTCTTATAATTCTCAGTAAATTTTTGTGAAATAGAATATAATGTATCATTTTGGTGTTCCAAAGAGTTTAACGAAGCAAGCTCAGATCCTTTTAATATACCCTTATATTCATCATACTATTTAAAAAATTTCGCTTTTAATGGTTCAGTTAAAATCTGTATTAAAAATAAACGGAATATGTAAAAGAAAAATACAAGAAATATATAAATTCACAATTGAATTAAGTAAAAACATATTATAGTATTTATATTAGTTCGTATACATGAATATTATAATGAAATTTTTTTATTTTTATTATTGTCGACATTTATAATATATTTCATGAAAACAGCACAAAATTAACTATATACTATAGTGACATACAAAGGTACATAATGTTTCTTATAAAAAGCAAAAAAAAATACACATTGATAATATTTTTTTTATAATATATCCTAATCCACGTATATGAAAACATGAACATATAATATACGGATATATGAATATCCTACTTGTAAAAAACACTAATATATTAGTTACTTTATGAAATATATTTTTATATAAAAAAAATTCGTGATATATATAGCATTATAAGTTGACTAAAAAATTTAATTTATATTCATGTTATCCTGGATTGATGCACTATTATGTTATAGAAAAATCTTTATTAATGTACATATTAGAATACAGAAATTAACTATATATTAAAATATATTTATCCGTTCCTATTTATGACATAAAGGAATATAAAAAATATATTAATAATAGTAATATAAAGAGGTTTTCTATTATTAATTAATAATACATTCTATATTTATATGTAATTGAATATAATAAGTTATAATGTTTTCTTTAACAATAACATGAAATAAAAATATATACATAATTATACACTTTATATAATATTATTTTTTAATAAAAGTTTATATTATAAAGTTCATAATATTTTACCAAAATATTTTATAAAAATAAAATATAAATAAAACATGATAAAATATTGTTTAATTCTTATTTATAACATATCTCCCTATTTTATCTATCCATTAGAATATACATTTTTTACCTTTGTATTTCTCTATTGTCATATATTTTTTTTTTTTCGTATATAAAATAATTACTAAGCATATATAATTATATATATAATTCAAATATATATATATATTCTTCTTTATTTAAAAAGCATTATTTTATCATTATATTCAGTGGTGTAAATATGTTCAAAAATGAATATAAACGTTTTAATTCTTAAAATTTTTATATATATGCTTAAAACTATAATACAAATATATTATATACTGTAATTGGTATATGTATATTATTAACTTATATGGATTATTTTCATTTATATACATTTATAATATTTATTTAATTATAATCATTGAAAATATAGACGATAACTTCAAATAAAATATGCTTCTTAGGAATAATTTTCACATAAGTAAATGCACAATTAAAATAAATAAATTTATATTTAAAAAAATCCCTTTTTACTTTTTATAGAGATAAATAAATATATATATATATATATATGTTATGAAGAATTATATATATAAATTACAATTGAAGAACAAATAAAATTCTTAATTAATAATTATACATAATTGCATCTTATTATAGTGATGTGCAATAATTTTTTTTTTTTTTTTTCATTATACTATATAATATTATAGAAATAAATTATCCTGTTATAACTTATTTTACAATATATTGTTATATAGATATTTTCTCTAATACATTTTTTTTTCGTTTTTCATTGTTAATAATATTTTATTCATTGTAATTTCATTATTAATACAAAAACAGTTTTCAAATATTATTATTTTTTCCTGTAAAAACACATTCCCTTATAATTTTAATTACTTGTTTTTAGTACTATTATTAAGTAATACTAAATGATTCTATCTTTGTATAAATTTATAAAATATTAAATCAATTTATATATATACATATGTATATGAATGTTATATTGTTAATTATCCCATAATAAAAAAAAAAAATAACAGTTGGAACTATTTCTTTACATGCTTATAGTGTTATTAATTATATAATATAAATAATCTCTATACCTATTTTACATTAAAATATGTACTGTATTCTGGTATATGGTTCAATATGTACACAATTCTTTTAATTTATTACTTAATTTTTCATTTATCATTTATACTTTCTTATTATATAAAATTTGCCTATTTCTCTATTCTGTATGATAGATTCATGGAGTTAGTGCTTTTATAATTTTTTTAGTTAAATGTAATTTAGTAAAATAAACGTAAACAAATTATATTTCTACAATTCTTCATAGGATATATATATCTTTTATTTCATTATTAGTTAATGGGACTTTTTCATATTATGATATAAAATTATCCGGTTTGTTTTATATAACTGCATGCCATTTTAATTAATGTCGTGGTAATTTTTTTTCTAGGTACATTTTATTTTCATGCAATAGTAAAGAACATTATAAAATTATATAATAACTTTCTCTGCGATATAAATAAAGAAAATATAAAATTAAAAATAAGGAAAATTTTATTTTTCCTTCACTATATATTATACCAATAAATTCCATTTATTAGTTATTCCCTAAATTTCTCCTTCTGTTATAATAAATTTCATGTTATTAAGTAATATTGTTATTAGAAAAAATTAATTTAATTTAAAATAATGAAATCGTATTAAAAGTATATTTAACATTATATATGTATAAGAATTTTTCTTTTATATAATACATAAAATAAAGAAATACTTAAAAATGGATTCAATAAATAAATTACATGCATATACATATTTTTAAGTGTAAAAGAATCTGTCAATACAACTTTTATACATATGATTTCAGCACATTTATTATTTATAATGAACATGATGCTTCCTTAATATCATGGCCACTTTTAAAATGTAATATTAAAATATTTGTCAAATTATATGGCAATAAATATTACATAAATATATATATTTCAAAATTTTCAAATAAAATATACATAGGAAATTTTATGAACTCAAATTTAGCAAAATATTCCAGGTACTTATCTGATAACTTGTTATAAAGGTTCATTAGAATAGAGTAAATGATTTAAAGATATTTCATTTTACAATCATGTCATTAAAAGGAAATATTTATTTATGAGTTCTTTATTCTACAAACAATTTTATTAATTTTTTTTTTTTTTTGTAACTTCTGCTTATTCCTGTAAAATATTTAGTTCTTTTATCAATTTATAATACACCCATTAATTTTTACATCATATTCATGCACATTATATGGCATTATAGCGTTTTCTGTTATTTGGTTTATGTAACATAATTTTTCACCTTATATTCGGATTAAAATTTATCGCTGCATACATTCCTTTGTATATATGTAATATAACATATATTTGCACAATAAATAATAGACTGAATGTAATTATGTACTTTTCCATTATTATATTCTTTTAAATTATACTATTTGCCATGAGTTCATTCAAATAAATTTTTTAATATATATATAATTCTATCCTTTATACTTTGAAATCTCTGTAAAGTATATTATATTTTTTAGATTAAAAGAAATACGCAAAAAGCTACTTCTCTGCTATATAGTGTCATTATTTTAATATATTATTGGATGTCATTTTTATTCTGATGATTATTGTTATAATTTACCATATATTCATCATACAATAATTCTTCCATATATTAATAATAATAATTTATGTAATATGAAAATATGTAATAATATGTATTATTATTCTGTGTATAAAACATGCATTATGCACGATATAAAAAATTTATACATATCATATTTCCCATCTTAAATTATTTTTACTTTTATATGCATTTCTATATTATTACTAAAGGTATACATGAATTTTTCATAATTAAATGATATTTTCTGAGTAATTCAATATATAACTCTATTTAATAATACATTATTTACTATTTTTCATAATTACAGTTATTTAATATTATATCTCTAACTATCCTTTATATCTACATATAACAATTTTTTTTACATTTGATTTTTTAATGTGTTTTATTATATGGTAATTAATTCTTTAAATATAACTTTAATAAAATTTATTATTAAAATATATAGTAAAACTTAATTACATGGTACACAAGTGAAAATTAAGCTTTCGCTTTTTAGAATACAGTTATGTACTGTTTTTTTTTTTTCGCATTAAGATCAAAATGAATATATTTTTGTTGTATTTTCATTATATTAAAATTATTTCTATTGTACCGTTTTTTTATGTTATGAGAGATATTTTTTTTTTTTTGAACCTTACAATATATTTATGTGTGCATAACTATGAATTCCTTAAATGATAATAAAATTATTACTTCTTCATTGATCTAAAAATTAAAGTTAAATATTTTTATTTTACCTTGTGCTTATTTTATTCTAAAATTCAATAAGAACAGCGTTTTATTATTTTTCTCCTTATTATTTGCATTGTATGAGTAATTTGTTCAGTTCTATTTTCATTTGTTTAAGAAAAACTTGAAAGTTCGTAACGTATATGATGATTGCTATTTTCAGCATTCATATTTAAAGGGTCATATTCATGTTCTAATAGATCATGTGTTTCTACTTCTTGTTCGTTTAATCCAAACATTTTCCTCCTTAAGAAACGTTCGCGTACCCAGGAACCTAATGGGGTAAACTAATGTAAAAATATTAAGTTCATAGTACATTTATTAGATAATTATTAATTATAAAAAAAGGAAATCAGTAATGTTTATGTGGGAATGATTAAATTTAATAATTTTTTGTATATACCTTATAAAAAATGAATGAAATGAATAAGATACCAAAAAGTGAAGAACCAATAGTCATAGGAACTGTTGAATGCGAAGGAGATAATTCGTGTGCATTGCTCGAATGCGAATCTACCATTAATGAAGCACTTTCACCCTTAGGACCTTTTCCTAGAGGTCCTAACGGTTGTGCAGTATATTCCTCTTCTTCTTCATCGCTTAACTGAGGAGATTTAACCGTACAGTCTAGTTTTGTTAATATGTTACCTCTATAATGGTTCATAATTTGTTGAACATACATACAATACATAATATTATTACTATCAGGATTACTACATTCCCTTGTTATTTTATTGTATATTTCATTACCTCTTTCAATATATTCTTTGTACTCCTTAGTGCAAGTAAAATCATGATTCTGTGCTTTTAGTTTAATATGAGCATAATCATTAGCATAATCGTAGAAAACTTTTAAATTATTAAAATTTTCCTGATCATATGCAAGCATGTCGAATGTACACTCGTGTTTGTTTTCAAATTTATTCCACAGATTACCAAATTGAACACGTATGGTATTTATATCATCTCGTACACTGTCTGTAAGTGACTGAAATAGTTTATCATATGCCCAAAATTTCAAAACTTCGCATGAGTTTTTAACAACATGACCATAACTTGGAATCCTATCGAATTGATACAAATTATATGCAATCATCTTACATATCTTATCAAATCCATTCAATTTTTTTAACATATCCGGTATATTATTATCATTACATTCACTAAAATAATCATGAACTAATATTGTTTTATCTAATATTCTATAGTTAGTTCTGGAAGGTAGGCTATATAAATCGCCATGCTAAAAATCCATGGAATAAAAAAAAATACGTATATAATATAATTACACAGAATAAATGACTATTGGTGATAATTTTAAAATAATATGATATTTTCAAAATTTGAAAGATAAGAAATTTTAATTAAAAATAAGAACATACATTACTTGGCATTTTTAGATATTTTTTCTTTTTTTCCTATGTATACTTTTTAATACGAAGATATATGGTTATAATTAAGATATAACATATAAAAAATTAAATCATATAATAGAAGTATTTATTTTATATGGTTATATATTTATTTTTAAATAATAATCCTTAATTCTAGCATGCATATACTTTAAACTTTAATTAGGAAATAATAATATGATAACATTCTGTTTATAAAAAAGTAAAATCATTTATAAATAAAAGAATTAAATAAGCATGCAAATATATAATGCAACATATATCATATAAATATGGGGAAATTTTTTTTTTTATATTGTTCTTTATACTATGAACACGAAGAACATTACATGGTTTTTATTACCAGAAATATATCATTATAACTTAAACGTATTTAGTTTATAATTCATAATATAGCATATATTTATCATATATTACAATTTAACATGTATGTACATTGATACGTGAAATAAATTCATCCTTAAAATGGGAAAACAATTTTTATATTATACTAATAGATAATTTACTTATCTATTATTGTATTATTTTAATTAAGGAATTATTGAAATAAATTATTAAGAACGCTACATATAGTGTATAATTTAAAATCAGTGACACCATATATTATATACTTTTATATTTGAAAATTACATAAGCAATAAAAATAATATAAAAAAAAAATATTCATTCCTAAATAGAGAAATGTAGGAATTTTAAAATTTTCAGTACCATCAATAAACTTAATCGAATATTAGATTTTGAGTACATTTACATAATTTAATAAAATCTCTCTATATTATCCAATCTCTACATATAGTTTTTTCTTGTAATATACATAAATTGAATAGAGAATATTAATTATTACAATTATCTTAATATATTTATTTATTCAAAAATATTATAGCATGCATTGTTAATATTTTTATAATTGTAGTATTAAATGTAAAATAATAATAGGGACAGTAAGTTACAATATTATATATATTTATTATGAAAAAAAATTTTTTTTTTTATGTATTCTTCACTGAAATCATATATATATTTTATTTTATAATATATTTATACAATGTTTTTTATTTCTTCCTATTTTAAATTAATATATAATATAAGTAATATATTTTCAATAGTGGTAACAGAAATATAGAAGAAGTGAAGTACTTACACATTTTCCATAAAATTATAAAGGAATTAAATATATTTTAATGAATATGAATTCAGATATAAATTATTAATTATTAAAAAAAAATTACATTTTTTTCTAGGAAAAAATTTTAGTGTATAAATTGTAACATTCCTATATTTCTAATACTACATGTATTACTATTATTATAATATATATATATGTATTCTTGTGAAAATTATGTACTTATATCTTTTTTATGAATCGTAAATTTTATAAAATAAGAATTCTAAGTATCTTTTTTTTTTCATGATAAATGCATCTTTTTTAATGCATGCATGCACGGAACATTTTTTAATATCTATGTATATATTGTTATTGATGTTTATGCATAGATATTTTTTTTATTACATGATATATGTTGTAAAGTAAAAGAAAAAAGGAAAAAAAAAAATATATATATATATATTAATGCTATTGACTATATACATATGAATGCTTTCCTTCCAATTATATTCCTTAAATATATTATTTTATTCAAGGGATTAATTGCTTTTATTTCCATATTTTAAAATATGAACGACATATTTTTTAAATGGTAAGTATATAAAAACTATTGCTTTCTTAGCATTTAAATAAGATGTTAACGTATATATAATAAATAAATATAATTAAATTTAATAATAAAATATGAGTTCACATATTATTGTTCTTATTGTAATTAAGCATGCGATATATATTGATATTGGGGAAAAATATAAAGAAGAAGTATATAAAAAAGTTGATTGAAATCATTTGTATATGGAGAGCACGATTTTTTATTTGTATTTGTAACCTTTGTATTATTATTTATTTCAAAAATTTTATTAAAATATGAATGCAAATATATATGTTTTTGGAATACACTATCATAAAATATAGAAGTTAAAAAATTTAGTTACAATATATATACAAATAATAAATACCTGTTATTTCATATATATTAGAAAATATATAGATTAAAAAAAAAAAATAATTGAATTAACTTATTTTATTATATTATGTATATTATTATTTTTTCATTAATAATGAATGATATTATAACATTAAATGCACTATGTTAAATGATCATTTAATTACATTTCTTTTTTATATTTCGTAAGTGTATATCTTTTACATTCTATTATGTATTAAAAGTGCATATTATTATGTATTTTTGTGGTATAATAGTTAGAATAATCCTAAATATAATGACTGAATATTGAGTATGGTAAACATTCGAAATTTTAGGAATTCAGTAAAAAAAAATTTCAACATTGAAGAAAATTAATAATATAATGTATTATATTAATCATATAAAATTTTTAGTAGGAACATATATGTATAATAGAAAAAGCAAATATATAAAATAAGTACTGAAATAACATATAACTTTGTAATACAAAATATGTATAGATAATATACTTTTATGTTTTTATTATTTCTATGAATATTTTATATTTGCATAAAAATATATTAATGAAAAATATTGTTACAAAACATAAACTTTATAACGTAATTAAAGCATAGAAATATTTTCACAATTAGGGGCCCAAGAAGAATGCAAAAAATTAATAAAAAATAATGTATGATAAAATAAAGAAAAAGTTAATAAGAATGTGTGAAATACGTATTCTTATATTAATAAGTTATGCTTTGTAAATTTCAAATGTCTTCAATATTTGGCATAAAAATAAGTTCATTACTTATAATATATTCATTAGATATTTATAAATGATAGCATGTGTTTTGTAGTATCTTACTAATTTTTTAATCATAAAATATAATGATAATATATGAAGTATAATATTAGATATATACTTTTCATTTTAATAATTTATTTTTGCAACATACATGGATATAAGATTTACTTTAATATAATGTTAGAAGTATATTTCCCGTTTTTACATATTTAAATGCATTACAATCCTGTCAAAATATATATGAAAATTTAGCAGTATTCTCACTGCATATATTACAGTTATGTTCATGTTTACATTTTACTTTTGTTTAATTAATTTATTATTTAACCATAAATTAGATTAATATATTGCATTATTCATATACGTGTTTGCATATTTTTCTATTTTGTTTGTTCTATGAGGATGAAATTTTCTCTGGATTCATTTTTTACTGGTCTCGATGATTTATAGCACTATTTTACCATCATTTGTGCAATATCATCCTTTTGTGTTATAACGTCACATATGTATATATAGACGACGTGTATTATAGTATGTTCAATACTTCTATAAAGTAGAATAAAAAGGTAAATAACATATGAAAAAACGTATAATTTAAAGATTTTGCACAATTTTTCTCTCATCTAAATTCATGAATAGGTTCCATATTATCTGAAACTAAATATTTTTCACATTTTATTAGATTTATATTTCCTTTGTAAATTAGAATTTAACATCAATTGTGAATCAGTGGTAATTTATAAAAATATTTATAAATTGAAATTGTATTGCAATAGATATATTGTATGTTATATTGTTTTTTTTTAATATAAATGTAATATCTTTCAAAGCATACATGAATATATAATATGCACGTTAATTCATATAACAGAACTGATCGTACATTATTTTTAATTATACTTACTATTTAATTCATATTCTCCAGTTGTATGACTACAGTTCATTTTAATAATACTTCTAATATAGTATTTTGCCTATTTTCGCTTTTTATTTTAATATATTGTGTACATAAAAGGCCTTTTTTTTTTTTTGTTCTTTTAAAAATATGCACATATTATGTTAATGAATTTCACTAAGTTATAGATTTTCACGCATTTTTTAGTTTCAATCCCTTAAGTTATGCAATTAATTATATGAATAGGAAGAAAAAAAATATATATAGTTATGCTATATTCATTGTAAATTTATTTGCGTTCTATACAAGTATGATATTTATTATGTCATTCACATGTATGCACGTTACAATTATGTATCATATTAAACATTTTACTATTATTTTAATGAACATAATTAATTCTTAATTTTTATATTAATACATATTATATTAAATGATAGCATGAGTATTACAACTTGTATTTATGTACTACAAAAAAATTATTGCTATAGAAATATAATAACTCCGTTATATAAGAAATAAAGAATAAATTATGTGTGCACAATTTTTATATTCACCGTGTCATATAATGCGAATAATTAATAATTTTATAATTAAATGTTTTTGTGTGTGGAAAAGATAATTCATAATTTTATAAAGTAAATGTATAATTATTCCTAAAACAAATTTATAATAGAAAAATGAATATGTTTGAACAAGGAATGCTTAAGAGGTCAAAAAGAAAAATACACATTTATTCTTAAAATAAATATTTTTTAAAATGGCTTATTATATTGAATAGAATATAAACTCATTATTATGAAAAAATTTTATTGATATATATAATTTTATATAATTAATTTTGTAAAAATATGAAATTGAAATATTTATTATCAAATTATATAAAGCATAACTTTACATTATAACATTGTTCTTTCATGTATGCAATATTATTTAGTATAATAGATTTTAATAATAAACAATTTCAATAATAACATTAGTTAAAAGCAAAGTAATATTGATTTAATAACGCACTTGTTATATATATTTTTCTCATATTATACTGTTAATTTATTGAAAAATATAAAAGGTATTCAATATGTGAACACAAAAAACTATGAATATTATCACGAAATGAAGGAAGGAATATAAATAATTTTCCGTTACTATACGCTTTTATATATAAAAAATTAATAATATGAAAAAAATAGGTATTACATAATATAACTATTAAAAAAAAATTCACTATAATTTTTGTTTTTTTTATTTCAACTTTTTCCTTTATATATTATTTGGGGAATGAAATACATTAATATTCATATTTTGTTAATTTCTCTTTTTATACAAATAATAAATTTTTACACATTATTATTTTAGCTAATTATGTAATAAATCAACATATTCGTATAGTTAATATACTATTATATGTAAAATATCATTTATTTTGCGGTACGCTTTTTCTTTATTTATTTCTTCAAAAGGATATTTATTGTATACATTTAGAATTTTTTCTTCATCCCATTTTAATTTAATTCTTTTACCAATCCTGTAAGTCCTTTTTATTTAATATATATTATGATAAGAACACTCTTTATGACATTAATTGTCAAGGAAACTGTTCATTTAAGTGTATCGATAACACCTTAATAAGATATATTAACAATTTACCTATTTCTTAAGAATGCAGAATTTTATTTAGAAGTATAGAACAACTGTATTGTACTAAGTATGGGTAATAACTTTTGCATTATTATATTAATCTAATTAGAATAACTGCATTTGGAATATATTCATTTTTCCTCCAAATATACATTATGCATGCAAATAATTAGCAAAATTTTATGTATGGTGAAATTACCTTTATATACACTAATATGTGGAAGGAATTACTAAAGGCTTAAAATACTTTTAATTGTTTGGACTTCATTATTCGGACACTTACCATGTGTAATTCTATGTAAAATGTTAATTTTTTACTTGTGAAAATATTAATATCTCCTTTTAGCACTCATAAAAATATGAAATTATTTGTACTATTCAAATGAACTTTATATTTAACAATGATAATTAAAATTTTTTAAATTACATACACGGGAAAAAGTATAATTTACATTCATTTCTATACTTTTTCGTATATTAAATTTATAGGAACAGACATTTTTCAAAGATATTATTTAAGATACATTTATTTTGTTGACATATCTATTCTTGTGCTGTATGGTATGATACATTATATTTATTGTTTTCAGAATATATATCACTAGAATTCGATGTATTTTCTAATAATCCATTTGCTAAATCATCATTATGATTAAAAAAAACATTTCTTTCCTTTTTCCAGTAAGTGCTGAACTTGGGTCCAATAGGTGTAAACTAGTTTAAATATAAGTGATAAAAGACAATATATATACTTGTATATATATGTGATACATTTTATAATTAAGAAAATTTCAGAATAGTAAATAACAATAGTAATGTATAGCTTTAGTATTTTTTTCATATAATTAAATTTACTTTATATAAAAGAAAGGAAAAAACGAAAATACCCAAAATTGGAAGAGAACCTAGTCCAATAGCATTATTTATTCCATCTTCTGTTGGTTCTGCTAATGAATCTTGTTCTTCAGATTCTAATGCATCAGCTTGCAATAGTAACGGAGCCCCTGATTCTTCTTCTCTCGCTGGAGAACGATCAGTGCTAACACTTCTTCCAGCATCATCAAGTGCTAATGGAGATTTTTCGTTAGATATACAAGAAATGGGAGAAAAAATGGTTTCCAATTTCTGAATACTACATTCCCTATTAACTACAGTATATCTGTGTTTTCTATTTTCTTTTTGTAATATATCTATGAGCTCATTTTTTCTAGTAGACATATTTTCATTAATACTTTTACACTGATCACTTTTTTGAATTTCATTAAGTTTTTCCCTAATATAGTTACTATCTTCGCAAAAATCATCCAAAAATTTCTTTTCATGCTTATTATATAAACAAATTTTATTACATTTAAAAGATGAATTAGAAATAAGGTATTTATCCCTAAAATCTTGAATTTTCGCTTTCCATTGATATGTTTCAAATGGGCTATCCCTTAAGGAAAGTATTTTTTGTATTGTATCATTCGTTAAGTAACAAATATCTCTACAACGCTTATCATGATTAAGTGAAAAATTCTGAGGTAAATTCATTAAATATTTTTCCATATTCGATATAAAATTTGTTATCCATATATCTATTTTTTCTTTGGGTGAATTACTTTTATTATAAGTTTGAAGAATATCGTAATCTATGTTATTTTTTAGCTCCATATAATATTTCATCGAAGGAAGATCACTTACCTTTATATTCTATAGAATTACAGGAACATATAAAAAAAGCATAAAAATATATTTATGTTTATAATTCATTATTACTTTTTGAAATAATATGAAATAATTTATAATAATAAAATTTCATAGTAAAAATCGTGATTATTTAGTTAAATGCATACCTCTGACATGGTTTAAAGGTGATTTTAAAGTTACTATGTTTTATTTGTATTAGAAAATATAATGCATAGATATCAGTATGCTTACTAAAATATAGAAGTACAGTATAGGTATCAATGATATTCCAGGTGTTACATTACACTTATAAAGCCTAAGTAAATATATGGTAAATATGTATAAACCTATTTTACTTCTTTTTGTTAAGCATATTTAAAACAATATATATATGTATATTTTTTGACATATGTAATATTATAATATTGCATCAAAAATAAACATTTTGTTGTTTTCATTTGTAAATATAGTAATAAACAAAAAAAACCAATTTCGTATAATATCTTTTTCGTGTATAGTATTTCATTTTAACGTTTTTCTTAGTACAAGTATATATAGCAGATATGTATGTATTAAATACACGATTTATATCCTAACATTTATGTATTCCTTGTTTTCTACTAATTTCATAAAAGTTACTCATAGATGTATCTTTTAATAATTATAGCGATAACTGAGTTCGATAGTTATCCTTTTTCTCAATGTTTTTTTTAATATTACTTCAAAATATTTATTAATAACAATAATTCGGACGAATGCACAACATTATATAATTAAAAATTAGGTAAACAACAAAAATAAATTATAAGACTTAAGTTAAATAAATTTAAAAAATCCTTAATTACAATTATCATGGTGCTTTTTACATATCCAGATTTAGTGCATTCTTACCATGAAAAATGCGCATACATTTAATATTAATAGAAGTACATAAGTCTTATATAATTACAGAAATTCCTCTTTATTCTCCTTTTTTCAGTTTTTTAAAAATATTCTTTTTTTAATTATAATAAAATTGACAGAAAAACATAAAATATGTATTATTCGTAATTATTTATTTAAGAAAAAAGTATAACATATCATTATTATAGTATTATTATATATATGACATATTCTTGATGTATATATTGGCACAGTTGTACTTTTTTCTTAAAAGGACATATATTTATATAAATGTTTATAAATGCATTACAAATATAAAATAGTAATATAAGTAAGGTTTTTAAAAAAAAAGGATGCAGTTACATTGATTATATTTCTATTTTTCTTTTTTAAAATACTTATTGTATATATATATAACTACAATATAAAAAAAATTGAAATGAAACTTATTTTTTATTAAATATAAGAAATATAAGAGAATTAGTTTAATCATAAGATGAAAATTCATGACTATTACATTGCTAATTATACTTTATAAAAATGTTCCTTATGCTCTTATTTCAGTAATATTTGGGGAAAATACATAAATAAAATTTTATGCATATGAGGATGCAATATTGATTATTATTCGGTACAATGTTATGAATGAATTTATGCTTACGAAGAAACATATTTTTTCTTAGTTATAAAGCTAAAGATAATTCAAATGAAACGTAATTATATTTAGAAGAAAAAAATATATATAATATAATATCATTTATTAATTGGAATATTAAAAATGTTATATGTAATATAATATTCTAATAAAATCCCCAATTTTTTAAAAAAATATTCAGATTTAATTTTCAAATTATTGGCTTAACCATTCAATTCATATAGAAAATTATTTAGAATTTCTTCTAATAGGCATATATATGAAATTTTCACTTAAAACAAATTACGTGGCTCTTTGAGAAACCGCATGAAATTGTTGGACATATCTTAATATTTTTTAATTTCAGTGTCATTTTTAAATATGTATTAAATGTGTAATATAATGCATTTTTTATATAAAATCAAATTATAATTTTATTCAAGATATACATAATTGTGATAACAATAAATCTCAACGCATATTAAAATTATTTTAAAAAAATATTAATTTTTTTGAATTCAAGAATAATTCACATTATGTTATTATCTTAATTAATTTTATGTAGGATGTATTAATATAGTTCCTCTTATATATATAATTGTAATAAATAATAACAAAATATGTAAAGTACTTAAATCAATTATCTAACAAGAATTATGAATAACATGGTATATTATTAGAATTACAAATAAATCTTTTTTTCGAAGTAAATGATACAAATATATATGCATTAACTTTAAGTTTACAGTAGATAAATCAAAGAGATATTCATTATAATAATTAATATACCGTATTTGTATGAATTCTCTAATTATAAAATTAGTAGATTTTGTCCATTCGAAGTATGCACAACAGAAGAGAAGGGAATATAGTGGAACATTATATGTTTTATCTACCGTTTAACTTATGTAAGGATATATATGTAGATATATATATTTTTTGTTTGGCTTAATTTTTTCATTAACTCTTTTGTTAATAAAAAGGATTCACACTTTTTATATATATCTGTTATTACTAAATTTAAAATTATATTATTGTACAATATAATTTACAAGTTTAGTATAACTGTAATTTTTTTTCTTTCTTTTTGACTTTGTTGCAGAATATTTATTTGAATTACTGCAGGAATATGTATAGTTTTGCATGACATAATGCATCTATAATGTGCATAGATTCATATTTCTATTATAAAACGAATATTTTTATGTACTGCTATAATTTTTTATATTTTTATCAGATTTGTTTTGAATGTATTTTATTTCATTTGCAATTTTGTGTTAGATGACACTCTTTGTGAAATAAACTTTTTACGAATATATTTTTATTAGTTGCTCATTTTTTTATTTTGTAATATTTTATTACACTTATATTCATTTTTTTTTATTCTTTATTAATTATATATAACATAATTAAATGGTAATTGCATCAATATCTTAAGCTCCTCAATACTGGTTATATTAAATCCAAGTTCATATTATATTATCTTGATTCTTAGGATATTAGGAAAGACCATATGGTATATAATGTACGCTGTTGTGCAAATCATTATAATCTGATTGTGATATATCATGTAATAATGGAGAGTTTTCTTCCTCAAGTAAATTGTTTCGATCGCTAATTTTCCTTATAATATGTTTATTTAACAAGGACCTTAGAGGTGTTAACTAATATAATAAAAAAATATGTAAATAAATATAATACACATTTTTTTCATCTATAAACTTACAATGATGTAACAATATTTTCAAGAAGTTATAATATTCATATATACGCATGAAATATGGATTTACCTTATATAAAAGGAAAGAAGTAAAAAATATTCCAAAGAATGAGGAAACACTTACCATAATATTATTCCTAGTTACACTTCCATCTGATGATATATCGTCATCCGTGACCATTCCTTCGACTGGAAACGCAGAATTAGCCTGAGTTCTTGTAAATCCTTCTTTTCCTTTTTCTAATAATTGGGATTTTTCTGGCAATTCTTCTGTTGTATCTCCTGCACACTTTAATTCATTTAAGTAAAAAATTTTATATAGATTCTTAAATTCTTTAAATTCATTACAAAATATCGCAGGTTCATTATCATTGCAGCTGTTGCTATCATTATATAAGTTAATGATTTTATTAACATCGCCTTTGTATGTGCTATCACATAATATATCATTTATAGTACTTTTGTTTTCATTTTTTTTATAATTGCCTATATAATCAAATAACAATTTCATTTTTTTAATTTTTTCCACCTCATAAATATTAATTTCACAATTAAAATTAGTATCACGCAAAATGGCAAAAACACCTTCTTCTTCATCATCTTCACTTTCTTCTGATTCACGATATCCATCTTCCTGAACACCAAGCATTTCAGGAGAACCTAAGCTATCATCGGAAGTTTTTATAGAGAAATTAATTTTATCATACGAATCATGAAAACAATAAAAAATATCCTTAACATTCTGGTCATTAAATTTATTACTTATGATTTTATCACTGAACCAATATTTTAAATATGCACATTGTTCTAAGGGATTTCCTTTTGAATTTTTAAAGCCCTGAGTAGGGAACAAAAATTTCGAAGAAATGTTCTCAAGTTTAAGGTAAAGCTTCATAATTTCAGAATCTTTAGTGTGCCCACTTTGTAATATCGAGGTACAAGTTGCACCATTGTTTCCAATATCTACATCTTCTAATTCCTCATAAAAACTCTTAAGTTTAGTATTATTTTGAAAGGTATACTAATAATAAGACAACAAATTAAAATATTAAGGTATTTGTGTTTACAATAAAAAAAACAATTTTTAAGAAGTTTAACGCGTAATATAATATTGACATATAACATGAACAATAAATATATGAATATGGAAATAGAACATACATTCTCTTTTAATGATGAAAGAGTACTACTTTCTGTAACTTCAGGCATATTAATTAAAAGAATTTATAGAATTTATGGATGCTTATTTTTCTATACGCGAATAAAATGCAGAATTATAAAATTCATGTATTATTAATTGCTTTATACTTATTTGAAACACCTAAATAAATTTGCAAAGTTATGAAGACTATTAATTAATAATTTGTTATTCATGAGATAGAGAGTTATTAACATAAAATTTAATAAATATACATGGTTAGGAAAAAAATATATTACGAATTAGAGATTGAAAATATTACATATTATAATAATAGGAGAAGATCTATGATTTTGCAACATAACAGAACTTTTAAATGTCATATTATTAGAATATCATTTCGTAGGTATTATTTTATTCTAATTTTATGTTGCAATATTTTTACATGTGCAACTTTCACTACAATATATATTAATAAAAATTACAATTTTTTTAAAAAATTATGAATATACATTTATAATAGAAATACATACAAAAATATGTATATTTTCTAAGCAAATAAAAATATATTATTTAGTTTCTCTAATTATTTTCAATACTACATATTTTATGATAATATATATTTTTGCGTATTTTGGAAAAAGTGAAATTATAATTTTTGAAAAATATTTTTAAAATATACATATTAGGAAAATAAAAATTCATCATTATAAATTGAAAAAAAATAATTTATAATAGATTTTATTTATAGTTTATCATATTTTTATATATATTTTGTAAATAATGTCAATAAAAAATGATGTTCAGTATTACTATCCTTTTTATCCCATAGAAAACGCCAGATTTATTTTGTTATTTACTAAAATTCATGTTACGCACAACATAAATATTTAATTTTTAAGCAATAGTATATGCAAAATAATGATGTACACAAAATGAAAAGTGAATATTTGGAATTTTTACTTAAATAAATTATTCAATATTTAAATGTTTTAAAAAGATAAAATGAAATTTCTTCAAACATATTCTAAAAAATAGCATAAAAGAATGTGCACAAAAAAAAAAATAATGAATATTAAAGAATAACTTATTTATATTATATATATTTATTCGCGATGGTATGTTTAAATTTCATTTTTATTTTATCATATGTTGGAATAATTATTAATATAATAATATTATATTATACTATCATATACATTTTTATAGCATTTCATTAATCATTATATATTTTTAAGATATCGTTATATATAACGTTTTATTTAAAACATTTATAACAATACCAAATTTTAAACTTTATTTTTTTATATAAAAAGGTTATTCATACAGAAAATATTAAATGGTTTTATATGTTAAAATTAATATAAATACAATATTTTTATTATCATATATAGCTATGCTAAGAGTTATTGTTAATTATTCTATATACTTAAAAAAAAAAAATATATATATATATATAATAAAATGTTATCAAAATTCAATAACTGGAAAATGCGAGGAATTTGTTTCTCAATTAATTTTGTTTTAAAAATACGATAAAATAAAATTTACGATTAAATTTCCATTTAAATAAAGAATATCGTAACAAAATATTTAATAAAATGTACATTTATTAATATAGTGTATAAATTTCATTTCATAATATAATACAATATAATATAATAATTTTTATTTTTGGAGTATATTACAATATTTATATATTAGATTAATTTAAATTTTTTTAATAAAGGCACGTTCATTAATAGATGTATTAGCATTGCTTCAACATTTTAAGAAACTCATTTCTGTAGGATGCACATAACTAATATAGATAGATATGTTTATTATATTAAAAAGGTTTAATTATTTAAATATTTTAATTTATTAAATATTATATAGAGAGAAAAATACATTTTTTATTGTAATTGTTTTTGCTTATACAATAATTTTAATATATTAATTTATACTTTAAAACTATTGTTATATTCGCGAGCTTATATACATAATAATATGCTTAACTATAATTTATATTCTTTGAAATAAATGAAAATATTTTTTAATTGATAAAAATTATTTTTATATTAATAATAATATATTTTTTTTCGGAAAAATTTTATTTTCCCTATTATTCATTGCTTTGAGTGAATAATCAGATTAATCTATATGTTTACGCGTATTCTTATGTTTTTATATAGATATTTCTATTTTAGGAATTCAATTTATTTCCATTTAAATTTTAACATATCTTATTAAAGTTATTTTATATGCCATCTTTGCATTTTATATTTTTTTATTTTTATTTATCTTCTTTTTTATCGTAAACGGTACTATACAAATTATTCACAATTTATAGATATGTATGGCATGTTATATTCTTCGCTTGTGGAATTTAGAAAAGAATTATTGTAATTATGTTCCAATTCATATTTTCTTTCCTTATTATTTAGATCGTTTATAATTTTATCTTTTCTTCTTATTCGATTATATAGCCAAGTTCCAATGGGAGAGAACTATAATATTGAAGGAAATTTTAAGAATTAAGCAAATATGTAAATTATATAATAGTGACATTCTAATTAATTTATAATATTAACACAACTTCCAGTTGTTTATGTATTTAAATGAAAACACTTTCATACCTTGTATAGAAGAAATAAAGTTATAACACTTCCTAAAAATGTAACAAAAACAGACAGAAATGTAGAAGCATCTGTACAGTTACATTTATCTGGCGTACATTCACCTACTGTTAATAATTTATCTTGATTTGCATCTGGCATATTTTCTTCCTCACAACGGATTCTTGTAAACAAATCATTTAGATCAGCTTGCGTGTATACATCTTTGATTATAAAATCACTGTTTTTCAAAGTGAAATCTTCACCCAAAGGTATAATATCTATGAATATATTGTATATAGTATCATATATATATTTATTATATTCTAAGCATATATTCTTATTTTTTTTAATTGTGTCCTTTCCTCCTAATTTCTTTTTAACATAATATAAATCGTCTAATAGTTTTCTTATTTTTGAAATCTTATATGAAATCTCATCATTCACTATATTACATTGTTGAAGATTACGGTAAATATCTGTTTTTCCAGGAGGAAAATGTTCCATAATTTTTTGAGAAAATTTTTGGTGATGTTTACCCTGAAAAGTAGCATCATAAATTTTTTTTTTTTGACGTAACCAATAATTCAAATATCTACAATACATATCAGAAGGAATACTTTCAGAATGTGTCTTATAATGATTATAATTTCTAGCTATCTTATTTAATGTTTCCTTTAAAATGATATATGGATTATCAGGTAAACTACCCTTATCAAATGAAATTTCTTCTTCTTCAACAGATTCATCCATTTTTTGGTAAAATTCTTCTAGGAATTGTACTAGGCTATTTACATTCTGAACATAAAATGAAAATATAAAACAATACAATTAATGAATATGCATATTATAAAATCAAAATATTATTTTTTTATTAAGAAGAAAAAATGCAAAAAGAAAACAAAAAATATAATTTAATAAATAAATTTGTTAATATATAACATGTAAATATTACTTCTACCATTTTTAAGTTGTTCGTGAAGCTCCTATATATAAATTATATGAATTGATAACACATAAAAAAATTTGGACTTTTATGAGATAACAAAATATCTATTACTTTTGAAATCATTAAATATATTTTTTTAATTATTAATAATTAACTTGAATATTTTATAAATTCACTTTTTTTAATTAAATTTAAAATATAAAATGGCTTAAATTATTTTTTCTTAATGTAAATATTTTTACAAATTATGAAAATACTTATGAATATTTTACTGTAAAATAAAAATCATTATATATGTGTACATGAAAAAAACTTTATATTTTCTTATTTTGCAATTAATCTTAAAATTAATATATCTGAATATACATATATATATATGTAATACATTTTTTTCAATTTTGTAAATATTCCTCTAATTTCTATGCTTAACTACACTGTAAATTATTCAATGAAGTGGATACTAGCGATGAAAATATTTCATTTTCATAACTAGAAGGTAAATATAATTTTTTGTATATATTTAAAGTACATTAATTCTATAAATATAAATACCTATCATTATTACTATAAATTGTAAATATTTCGGTATAAATGTATGATTTCAATGTTTTTTTTTAAAAATGTATTAATTGTTTTTACTGTTTACACATGTATGTTCACAAAAATAACTTATCCCTTTTGTATGTATAATAAAAGAGATAATTGTAATGTTTTTATTAATACTTTTTCCTTATTAACAGGAATTATTAGAAATTTTAATTAAATATATAGTATTAGTGTTATTTATATTTATTACAGAAATAAAAAATATTATGTATTTCTAGAAATATTACGAAAATTTATATAAACTTATAATACGCGCTACTTATTCCACGAAGATATCAAAGATAATGCATAAGTTATTATTATATAATAAATAAGAATAAACTTATATATATTTTATTTACTAATGAGATCTTAATTGTTACGAATTATTTTTATATATTTTTTTTTGCCTTTACATTAAAAAATATTTTCAGATCTAATTTATTTTTGTATTTTATTATTATAAATAATTCTTAATCACTAAATTATAAAAAATTACGACAGTAAAATATTTGTGATTCTCAAGAAATTTTTTAGATATGCAAATGACTACATTCATCCTTCAAATCGATCTGTTGAAACATTTTTTTTAGCTTATTTCACTTATCTTATAAAATGAAAATTATATACTTATAGTATTTCTCCTATATATTATTATGATGCATTTTTTAATTGATTATTTAATATTATTATTATTGTTATTTATGTTTTTTACATTTACCTCTTAATAAAAATATTGGTTCATTATTTTACTTTGTATAGTATATCATTAATAAGCAAATAATACCCAAACTTTTTTGCTTATATCTAGTATATTCCACATAAGTATTAGGAAATACATAAAAACAATAATTATAAATTTTAATTTCTAACTAATATAAATTATTACACATTGTATAAAATAAGCTTAAACTTATATTGTGTGCAAAGATATGTTATATATTATTAGATTTATTTTTTACATATAATTATATATATTGTATGAAATATATATAATGTACTTAATAAACATACTTTCATTACATTCATATAATTATTCACGATGATAATACGTTATTTTCTTTTATTTTTATTTATTTATATATTCCATATGATTTAATAAAATTTGAGTTCTTTTTGTTTTTTATGACAACACATAAAAATGAGCAGAAATATTTTTTCGTTATGCCATAACTAAAAAAAAGATGGAAAAACAAAAATATTATGGAATTCAGTATTTTATACAGTTATTCCTATTTTGTTGGATAATAATATATTTTCAATTATAAAATGAATAACTGTAATTATATGTTAATTAGTTTTATTATAAAAGGACTATTATTTAATTAAGCTTTAAGTAAAATATTACACTAAAAATAAAATATAATATTTTATGTATAAAACTAAATAATATATAAAATAATTTAATATGATGCTAAATTAAATGTATCTAATAATTCTCATTAATTCTCCGAAATTTTCTTGAAATCTTATACCATGTATATATTATATATTTACGTACAAATTTATTGGTATGATCAGTTAGTTAATATGAAATATTGTCTTTTAAAAATTTTGTGCATAAATTAATATATTTATTTCTTGATTATATAAAAAAAGAATTTATCAAATGTCTTATACCTTATGCATACAACTGTGCAATATTTGATTGGCGTCATTATTTTCTATTTAAATATTTTTCATTGAAATAGAATATATTATTTATAATTATAAATCAATAATATATTTTTAAAAATTTATTAATCCCTATAATAAAAAGGCATGAAATATATTATTGAAATATACCTAATATTTTCACTAAAAGAAAAATTTATTACATAAAATAGCTATATTAAAGAAAAAAAATTTATTATTCTTTGTATTCATATATTTAAAAAATTAGAAAAATTTCTTTTTCAACTTAGTATGTATTCTTAAAACAAGTTATATTCATATAAGTAATTCATCAATATACTTATTTATGTTGAGTTTATGGGAATTTAAGCAAATATATGGAAAAGGCTATAAACGCTGTACAATCTGTGAAATAATTTTTTCATTTTTTTATTATTATCATGTACAGTCCTTAATAATATAGTTATTCTGTACTGATAAGAGAATTAATACATAATTATAGAGCGAAAGAACATTTTAAATTATTTGGAATACTTAAAGGAGCTTTTCTTTTTCACATTATCTACAAAAATTAGTGTGTTCTTGGAAAATGAATACTAAGCAAAAATATAATGTACTTCCCGTTTAAGCATTTTTTAATATATTAAAAATATTAATACATATTTTTGATAAATTCTATATATAAGATAAATATTTTTAGTCTATGTATCTCATTTTACACATTATGATATGATATATTATATTGCATATTATCAGAATATATATCTTCATAATTTGATGCATCCACTGACAATGAATTAGTTAGATTATCATACTGATTAATACTAATATCGTTTTTCTTTTTTAAGAATGCCTGTATCTTAGATCCAAAGGACGTAAACTGAATTAAATACGAGTGATTAAAATGTATATATGCATATATTTATGAATTTTTTATTCATAATGTTTCATAATAATAAAAGAACACTATCAATAAATAATACTAATATTTTCATATAGAGAATTCAATTTACGTTATATAAGAGGTAGGAAAAAACAGAAACACCTAAAACTGGAAAGGAAACTGATATAATTTCATTAATTGGAGAAACATTATTTGTTCCACCTTCTGGATTTACGAATGATTCTTGTCCATCAATGGCCAATTCTCCAGAGGGAGAAAATGACTGAGCTCCTAAACCTTTTCCTAATTGTTGGCTATCTGTAGGGTGACCACTTTCCATAGATGCACTATGTAGAAGTTCTGGCCTAGAATTAGGAGTACAAGCGAAGGATGGAAATTTTACTTCCAAAATGTTATAATTACATGTATCAGTAATTTGGTTAGATCTCCTTCCTCTCGAAAAAAAATTTTTCATACCTATAAGTTTAACTCTTCTAGAAGATATATTGTCAATTATGGTTTGGCATTGGTCACTAATTTGGATAACATCACTTTTTTCATTAATAAAGTTAATATCTTCACAAAAATCATCCAAAAATTTTTCCTCATAGTTTAAATACTTATGTTTTGTGTTACATATAAAACTAGAGCTAGAACTCATGTATTTATCTCTGATACTTTTAATATCTTCCGTAAATGTAAGGGTTTTCATAAAATTTTCCCTTAATAATTGTATTTTGTTTAATATGTTGTATGTTAAATAATAAAAGTCTCTACATCCTTTATCGTGACTGCTTGGAGGTTGTTCAGATACATATTTAAAATATACTTCAGTATTCGTTTTAAACTTTGTTATCCAACTACTAATATCTTCATCACTTGTATTTTTAGCAAATTTATCAAGAGTATCATAATCTATTTTACTTTTTAGTTCATTGTCAAATTTTACTGAAGGAAGTTGATTAACATCTATACTCTAATATATGGAATGGGTACCAAAAAAAAAAAAATATATATATATTTATATTTAAATACATGAATTTTTTTTTTATTTCAATGTGTCGTAAAAAACATTTTAGAATACATAAATTATTCAGAATATATCTTTATTTTTTTAGTAAACACAAACCTGTGTCATAGTTAAAACGTTAAGATAATATTAATATATTCTGTTTACATTTAAAAATGTAAAATATGCGCAGTTTTTGGTCAATATAAAAATAAAATAACAATAAAAAATATCGATGCTATGTAATTTGCATAATTACATACCTAAATTGTACGTAAGTATATTTTAAAAGAAATAAATGATCATTTTACGTTTTAAATATTAGTTACAGTAATAACTTTTTTTCTAAAATAATTAATACTAATTTTTACATAAAAATTAAAATACATTTTAGATATGAATTATAAAAATAATAATACAATAAGAACACAATTTTCTACTCTTTCTCATAATATGTACAATATTACGCTTTTTATAATTTATGTACTACAAACGAACATAATTAATATATATATATATATTTATTTAATATATGCTTTATAGCTTAGCATGTATTATTTCATTATTACCACTTAATTTAAACATAACTATAAATAAAAGTTGCTATTTGTAATTAAAACTGAAAATATAATTATATTCCTTAGTAATTCTTCTTCTGCACATTTCATTTATATTATTTTAAAATATTTATTAATATTTATATGATAATACGTAATATCATAAATGTTTTATATTTATATGAAACTCAAAAATAAAAATATTTGAATAGTATAATGTTAACCAACAAAAGTCGAAATTACATCTATTGATGTACGCTTTATATTTTAACATTAATTATATTTTTATTATATAAAATTTTCATATCTTGTATCAGTAATTATATAACTTTTCCCTATATAAAGGCATATTTGTATATTTCGCATTTTAAAATTTTGCATTTATACTTCTTTGATTTCAATGAAATTTAGCTATATATGTAAAATATATTTTATTGATAATTACGTATTTAATAAAAATATAAAATTATAAAATATCCTTATAACATTACAGTTATAAATATAATGTATTTATTGAAGAGTTTATAGAGGTAATTGTATTGTTTTCTTAAAAAATAATATTTATATATAAATGTGTATAATTACTATACCTAGAGAATGTAGTAAAATAGGTATGATTAATAAAATATAACAAATAAAGTGATAATATATATATTTTTATTTTTTTATTTTTAAACATATATCATACATATATAATTGTAATATTAAAAAATAGAAATATATATATATATTTATTATTATTATTATATATGATATAACAAATATATGAAAACTGATTGATTAATTTGATCAATATTTATGAATGTTCTATTGTTAATTATTCTTTATATTTTTTTCATTATATTTTTATCTTTATCATATTTTCGGATGATACATAAATAAAATTTTAGGAATGAGAATATGCAATATATCATATTTAAGAATTATTCAGTTCTAATATGAACAGTAAATTTATTATGTGTTCATAATACCAAGTTTTTGAAGAACTAAAATTAAAAAACGAAATAAATATCTGCAAGGAAATGTGAGTATATCACAGGAACTAAACTACTATATGCAGAAGTTATGAATAATTGGATGAATATCAAATGAAAATTATTGTAAGGAAGTTGTGGATCTTATGACAAAAATATCTTAGCAAACTATATATAATTAATGTTATTTTTACAATAATATTATATTATTCTTAATTTGTCCAATATAATTTTTTATGAAGAAACATTCATTCATTATATAATTGAAATTTTATTTGATACTAATTCTTTATATTTTTCTTAATCGTATGTTTATTATTATTTGCGTATTATTGTATATTTTAATTAATATATATTTCATATGGTATATTATCTTAGTTTTTTTGTATTATTTGAATTCACGTTTTTGTCATTTATTTTTTTGTTTTATTCTCGTACCCTAAATGCAACATTATTTTTTTTATTGCAATCGTTGAATTATATATCTGCTCATATGATTTAAGTTAACGATATTAGTTTTTTCAATAATTATACATTTTTATCATGTAATTTATGGCGAAGTATACATAATTTTAGTAGAAACGACTATGCTTTACGGAATACATAAAGAATGTTATTGTGACATATGAGTTGTAATATATTCAGTTGCACTTCATATATCATGGTTTATTTAATTTTGACACTTATTATATTGGATACAAAAATTATTGAGTATATTTTCTTTAATGAATATGATAAAGAACATGTGTAGTTTACAAATCTACTGCTTTAAATAACTTTAAAATTTCTTTATACTATGATTTAAGAGTAAATATATATTTCCCATGTTATAAAGTAAAAAAATAAAAATAAAAGTTTCATCAATCATATATATGTCTTTTTATAACTATTTCATGTACAACTTATCGGAATGTCAAATATTTAAAAATTCACTTAATTCAGTTATACATATTATTAATAAATTATAAATTAATTTTCAATAAAAAAATTTTATTATTATTACAATATTCACATATATATATTTATCAAATCTTCTATAATTGAAAGGAATAAAAAAAGTAATGTATTTAGGTTAATTACTTTTAGAGAGAATTTTACATTAAAGAATATAGATATTATTAAATTTTCACATGAATGTTTCTAGTAGTTGAATAAAATTTAAAGTTATATATTTTTTTGATATGTCTCATATTGAAAATCTATCTTATATTTTTAAATAATTGAATTAAATATTTAAAAAATAAAAAATAGAGCTTATTTTCGTATAAATATTTTAAAATAGTATTAAATGAAAATTTTTAAAGGTTCATAAAAAAAAAATATATGTTAATCATTCAAAACGATATAATGTTTCATAAATAAAATGTTCAAATATTTAAACTACACCTTATATATGATATAGTAAATTCATATATCTTACTTACTATTATGCTTAAGTGTTATCTGTATCATAGGCCATTTATTCTCAAAGAATAATTTTAATTATAATGTATTCGAATTACTCTTTTTTTTGTGAAGTTTATAACGTTTATATTTATATATATAACCATTTTACAATGAGATGTGTTATTCAAAAATGTAAATTTATCATTTAGAATAATTTGAGTGATTTCTTCCATAATATAATTTTATGCTACATTTCTGTTAATGTATTTTATAATTATTTATTAAAAATTATATATGTATGCAAGAATCATTTATAAAGATTTCTTCTTTTGTATGTATATATTTTTTGGTATCAATATTATCTAACTTTAATAGATTAAAAGAAAAATGAATATTCATTTTAGCTTTAGTCAAAGAGTAATGTGACGTATCTTTATACTATATATATAAATGTATTATAACATAAAATTAACTTTTTTGTTTTATCCTTTTAATTCCTACATAATTTTTATATAATTTTATATTTACTAATTTCAAATATATTAAAAATACAAATATATGTTACATGGAGGAAACGTTAGCTTATACGATTTTACAATTGATGTTTTTTCAATTATTTTTATATTTACATTTTATGCGTCACCCTTTCCCCAAATTTAAATATGTGGATAAATAATTTATTAGTACTAATGTACACATTCGATATAATCTAATTCATTATTTTTTGGGGGTATCCTTCGTTGTGTTTTATGATAAATTATTTGTATGGTATTTTATAATTAGTGATTATTTGACACACGGCTTTTTTATTTATAAAAGACTAAATATACAAAAAAAAATGTTAAATTTTTAAACTATTTTGTATTTTTAGTAACATAATAATTTACTCTTATAACTGCTCATATGGGATATCATTGATTTTTAGTTTTTGAATAACATTAAAAGCTTCGTTTGATTTTCCATTATTAAGATTTTTCTCTATCTTAATATATATATTGTTTTTTTGTTGTAACCTTTCAAAAATATTATATGATTATTATGCATATAGGTAAATATGGACATTATTTTTTTAAAATTCCTCATTTTCTGATATTTCTTAATCGTACAGGAATCATTTCTATTGTAATATAATTTTTTCTTCTCTTTTATTGTGTACTAAAATATTGTTATTTCTGTTATTTGAATTATGTTTTTCATACTTGCTCGTAGGTTAAATGTATTGGTATATTTTCATAATTTATATTAACACCATCTGAACTATTTTCTATTAGTGTGCTATTCATTTGGTTATTGTAGTTTATTTTTGTTTTTTTGTTCTTTATAATGTGTTTACGTATGAAGGATTCAATTGGTGTTGTCTAATATAAAAAGAAAAGTAAAATGAAGGTTATGTATTATGATTATTTTATATGAATAAGAAGTTTTATTGTAAATATACTGTTATATTTTAATAATATACACCCTTATAAACACAATATAATTTTACTTTATACAATATGAATGAAGCTAGAAATATCCCAAAAACTGAAACGAAAATTGGGAGAATATTAAAAGAATTTAATTCAGGTGATTTGATTCCTAAACCTTCTTCGCTAGTGTGAGAACCTGCATGATCATCACCCCCTTGAATTTCTGACTTGGGTGCTTCTAATTCTCTGCAATTTAACTCTTCTAATAAATTTTGTGGATTACAGTCACTTAGAACGGCAGTAAGCTTAGAGCAATCTATATGCGTCTTTCGATGACATGCACTTATAAACGAATTGTATATACTAGAAAAATTAGAAATATATTTACAGTAATACTTTTTATGTTCAGAGCTTGAAGTAACCTTTTGTTCATCAATGAATTTACAATTATGTAAATAATTTTCGAATTCATTTAATTTCTCAGTATTATAATTTGTAATGAAACTCAGAGATGGAAAGTCACATTTTATTCCGTTACCCTCAAAATTGCGGTAAATATTTGTCCATGGTGAACGAAGCATACTAATCACATTCGTATATTTAACATTATCTGAAGGAAACATATTATATAATTCATTACTCACCCAATAATTTAAGTATGCACATGGATTCTTAAGTAAATCATTTTTAAGTTCATTTTTTATTATCTTTTTCAAATTTCTTTCAAGTCTTTTACAAAAATCATAAATCCCCGGGTAAAGCGAATTTTTTTCTTTTAAGAAATTACAGTACTGTGAATATTTATCTTCAGCATAATCATTAAATTCATCATATAAACGTTCTAATGGGTATTCATTAAAGATTGAAGACTTATAATTAAAAAATAAAAAGTTAAAATATATATATTATATAAATACGCAATAATGTACGGTTATATTTTAAGCGAAATAATAATAGTTCAAAAAAGATCAATATATGATAATTATTTTAAATAAAATTTTTTTTTACCATATTTTAATATATATATTTTTAATGAATCATTAGATATGATAAATAATCAGAAATTGTAAATATAGTTCTATAACAAGCAATGTAATCTAGTATATATGGTTGCTATAAGGATTTATTTATATTTTTAAATGCGAAAATAATTTTCTTTTAAATGCTATAATCCTTCTCTTTGCACTAAATTTTAATTATAATATTATTAATTTCCACAGATTTTTAGGTTTTATTAAATTACAAAAATGTTGCAAGGATTTTATAGTTATAATTTATGAAGTAATACCAATTTCAAATACAAAGGAGTTATTTATTTTCTGTGGTTTGTGTAATAAATGATAGCTATAATATAAAACGGATTAAAGAGCTAATAATGAAATATATATTTTATTTATATCTGATTTTAATGAAAAGTAAATAGTTTATAAATTTTGTTATTTAAAGTATAATTACGTTAGCATTAATGTTAACTAAATACAACTTACATTAAAAATTGGTAATATATTACGTATGTAATATTTTCTTTTAATTTGAAATAATATATAAAATTTACAAAATTAAATACATATATATATGATAAGAATTTATTTTAAATATGTTGCATATATTAGAAATTTTGTTTAATGTATATATTTATAAATTGAGATTATATATCATACGAAAATTTTATCTGTATTATTTTACTTATTGAGTATTATAGCAGTTAATATGTCTCTCCTTTATATACGAAATAATTTCTCCAGTTGTATATTTTTTTATATCTTAATATACATATTTTTTAAGAATACTTTTGCATTATCTAGTTTTAATAAAAATAGATTTCAATTATCTTAAAAATACATATATATATATATATATATTAATGTGATTTTTTTTCTTTTTGAAATATGAGAATACTCATAATAAAATAAAATACATGAAAAAATAGTACAAAATATAGTATTTTATAGAATGTACTAATTTTCTTGAAAAGTAATAATTCTACCATTTGGGAATAAAATATAAAAAAGTATGCTTTGTGATATCCTTAAGTAAGAAAAAGTATTCAGAAATATTTTTTTTATTATGTAAATTACACTAAAATAAGTAAGAGTGTTCATATTAATAAAACTTCTAAATTAAATATTTTTTGCGCCAACGCATTTTCCTTGGATTCATTGAAAAATCTAATAAAAATGATTTTTTACTTTAATAAATAACTAAAACAATAAAGAATAACATCTATGTTTTTATCTTCATTTTTCTTTTTTGTGGAATAATTTATTATAAATATTTATAAGACATTTTGTCATATATATTGATATGCTCAATACATATGTGAAAATAATCATAATCAATATGTATCTATAATTATACAAATTTGCACAGTTATAATGTTATTTATATCATAGAAATAAAATTGTATCATACTAAGCTTAAAAAATGAATATGAATACGATGATGACATTAATTTATTAATATTGAATTTTTTGTATTTGTAGTATATTTATCATTTTTTTTTATTATTTAATTTTTTAATAATTTATATAATAAAAGTTGAATGTTTTTATTTATTGTTATAATTTTTTTTTAATTTAATAGAGATTTTCAATAATCCATGGTTTATTATTATATTATATTATTATTATATGTACCACGCTTGTTAAAAATATATTTAAATATCCTATACATTCACATATCATAAAAAAAACGTACTACATATTAACCAAAATGTAGTCTTTTTTATTTTTTGTAACGTATATTTTTAAAATATACCCAGTTTAGTGTTTCGATGTTAGGGTTTAAATGCACCTTTTAACTTTGTTTTATGAATTTTTATATATTAAATTTTATTATAATTACATAAGGTAATTTCCTTCATTTATTGAAAAATTTACAAAAAAAATTTTAATGTTCTATAAAATTTTAAAAATTTATTAAATATATATTTTTTTTTATTTGTGAATATTTATAGCTATTTATATGGATGTTTTTGTTGAGGATGCATAAACTTCTAATTGATATTATGTAATAAAGTATATTGTTATATAAAATGTAAAATAATACATAATTAATTTAACATGCTTATTTTATTACTATATATTTATTCTAAAAGTAAATTATATATTCCACAGTTATTTCTGTCTCTTTACTTTTATTCGTACATTAATATATGTAATTATTTAAATGAAATAATTTACACAGAAAAAAAAAATTGAAATGTTGATATAAATGAAAGAAAAAATATTGTGCACTTACAAGAAATTAGCGCATATATATTTACTATTTAAAAAATTTATTTCTTAATAGTGTATCCTCAAAATTATAAATGAATCGTTTTTTTAATTTATTACTTATATAATAAATAGGTAAATGTAACTAGTTTATGGTATACGTAAGGGAAATTCTAAATTAATTATTAATTTATATATAAACAATTATAAACAAAATTAGGAAAATATTTATTTATATTTTAATGTTATTAATAGATATACATTTGAGATATATTATTTTATTAAAAATTATTTTTCATATATTTTTTTAACTCATGCATATACCCCTATAGATATGGAAGAGTAATATTCTAATGCAAGATAAAGAAAAGACATTACTTTTTTTTTTTTTTTTCTTATATTATTTTCATTATATGTAATTCAATAAATAACTCATTATATCTATGAATCAGAAATTTATTAAAATAATAGGTTATTATTGATTATAAATTACTAGTAAAACATTTGTTATAAGAAGTGCACTTTAATTCATAATATATAAAAAGATTTATGAATTTATTAATAATACACACTGACTTACTATGCACTATAAATTAGTTTTAATTTTTTTTATATAATTCTAATATTTCTGTTGGAATATATATTGTATTTCCATTTCTAAATATCTAAAATATTTTTCTTGCAATATTTCCTATAAAATATTAAGAATTTAGCGAATTACATAAATATTTCTTACAAATTATTAGTTTCATTTTTCCATAATAAAAAATTTGCTCATATTTGATGTTCTCATAGTGTATGTGTAACATTTAATTTATATTTTGTTCTATATATATTTTTATAGTTAATGTATTATGTTTTATGAATACTTAATGAATTACTAATATAAACACATACTTGCATAGAAAATTTGGCGATTTTATCCATTATAATGTTTCCTTAATATATTGCACAAAAAAGAAGTTCATCATATATTCTTCAATTGTTAGTTTTTTTTTTTTCTCTATGATTTACGAATACATTAATAAATATTATTTCTACGTATTGTACTTATGTTAATATTTTATTTAAAAATATTCCATCTCATTATTTTTATGATAATTTTATGCTGAACTTATCTTTTCATCTTATAATTTATATTTTCTTCAATTAAAGAATTTTATACTATATTTTTTTATATTTGTACTATATTTTTATCTAAACAGTTATTATTACATATAAATTTTTATACTATTAGTTTCTATTGGACTGATATTCTATATTAAATGTATTGATATGTGAAGGTAAGTTCTCACTATTGGAATTGTATAGTAATGGAGACTCTTTTTGTAGATAATTCCAAATTTTCTTTTTCTTAGCTATTTGAAGATCTAACCATGATCCTAATGGTGTAAACTAATGAAAAGTAAAAACAAAATAAGCTTTTACAAATTAAATATATTTATGATAGTAATTATTCTGTAAATAATGTGTATTTGTTTCCATAAATAGTCATGTTGTTTATTATACATATAATTAACCTTGTAAAAAATAAACGAAAAAACAGATATTACTAATATAATTATAAGTGGAATTAAAAGGGTAACACTTGAATACTGTTCTTTAGGCGGTGTTAATATTTTGGATACACCTTGACATTCTATAGATTGCATAATATTATCGTATTCACTTTTAAAGTTTACTAACTCATTACATAGATGATCAGTGCTGGCAACACTGCAATTCGTTATATAACTGTCGTATATTTTAGTACAACTGCTTGCATGAGAACAACATTCAGTACTACATGAAGTACTGTTATCTTTAATCTTATTAAAATATTCATGCATATTGTTTATGTCTTTCAGTTTCCTTAAAGTATCTTCATTAATTTTTTTAATATGGTAAAAACATGCGTGATTTATCTTCTTTGTAAGTTCTTCATATGCATCTATCAAATGCGAAGTGTTATAATTAGGAATTGTATTATATTCCTCATTAGAATTTAAAAGGTAATTCAAATGCTTACAACGATTAAATCTTTCTGCAGTAAGTTCACCTTTATTCAAATGATTTAAATATTTAGCAACTTTTTTACAAGATGAAAGAAAATTTTCATTATTTCCAAATTTTGTTCTATAAAAATTATCGCAATATTGTGTATATGCATCATTAGTAACAGATCCAGAAATTACCTCATTAAAATTGTCCAAATACTTTTGAAATAAACTAATGTAGGGATACTAAACAAATTTAATTATAAAGAAATAAATAAAATTGTAATGATAGACATAATTCATTACGACAATTCTAAAACAATGTAATATAAAAATATTCGGTAAAAATTAATGTAAATAAAAATTTAAATTTACATAGTCTTCCCCTTCTATATAGTCATCAGCATCTTCGTCCTCCATTATGCATAAAGGTGTGTAAAGAAAGACGATAATTTAAATTTAAAATTATATTATTACTTATATATCTATATTAGGGTGATATAATTTATTGATATATAGAATACATGTACTTTTTAATTATAACATTTTAACAAATATGCCTTAATATTAAAATTCATTCAATTTCTTTTTAAAAATAAATCACTATTAATATTAACTATAGTATTCACTAAGTATTTTTTAACAAAATAGTTATAAATTAAAATGTAGTATCGCTAAATTTCAATTAAATTAAGTAAATATGTACAAAATATTCCATTGCACTAAGTTCATGTACGTAAAAATTATGTAGAAACGATTATATATTAAAAAAATAGAATAGAATTTGTTATATTATGCAGTAATATATAATGAAACAAAATCTAAGAATTTTTACCAAAGATTTTTTGCCTTTTAACAACTTTCCTTTTATGAAAATTTTTTTCCCTTATTCATATTATCATAGTATCATTAAAATGTATTAGTTAGTGTATATAAAATGTTATAGTAGTATATATGTTAGTATGAATAAAAAATAAAATTATATGTGAAAATATTATATATAAGCATATAGAGCTAAATTATATTAAAATATAATAGGAAAACATCCATAGAAAATTTTATATTTCATAATAAATATATATCATCATTAATTAAAATTAATTATATTTGGATAAGTTCTTATAATATATGGAACTAAAAATTATAGTGCACAGCTCTAAATTCCCCTCCAATGTATCCTTAATTATATTTAAAGATATACTAGCTTGTGTACTAAAAATACTCCATTCATAGTATAAATTTGCATTTTTATGATGAATAAAGTTAAAAAATAATGAAAATTATGATTACATTAATTAAATTTAATGAATAAGGCAAAAATAATGTAAAGTATGTTTAACAGATCTGAAATCATTAAAAAAAATGTCATAAAAACTAATTTGTAATTACAAGAAACAAAAAATATATTATGGAAGAATTAAATTTGTAAGTGTAAATATGCACTTATTTAATAAAAAGGTAAAATTTACAAATATTAATTATAATATTCATTTTATATCCCCTTATAATGAACGACATAAGAAATATAACATTTCGCTAGAATGTCTTTTTATATTTATCCATTATAATTTTTTATTTAATATATATCCTATTATTTATAGAATTTCTTTAGAAATATTAAAAAAAAAAAAATTGAAATTATTATATTCTTTTTTGAGAACGATTATGAACAGATATTATCAAATATCAGAATATATATAATAATTATAACTTAAAATCCTAATAATATTTTATTTTTTATTTGTTAAGTATTTATTTCTTTGATTTTTTCGTTGTAGGACGCATACACAGAAATTAACATATGAGTTTAGGAATCTCATATTATTAATTCTATTATAGTAGATGTAATCTGTTTATACTATATTTACATATATATATTATCCTTTAAATGATATTTAATTTAAAAAAAAAATATTCATGCATGTAAAGTCCATATTTTTTAATAATTTAAATCAAGTAATATATGGTATAAAACTACAATACTATAGGATGAATAAAAAATAATTTATTACATAAAAATTAAAAAATTGTCTATTATTGAATATACTTATATACGCATAAGCTGATATTATATACTAATACGTAATAAAATATAGTAAACAATAAAAAAATGTTTTCACTGTTTATATTTGAAATGAAATTAAACTTCTATTTACTTTATATTTTAAACATAGTAATCGCATAAATATTCATTCAAAGATATGATATATATTTATTATGTAATTTACTCAGTTTTTTATGTAGAAGGTAACCCCCCTTTGGAATTGTAGATTAATTATAAAATATTAATATCATAATCCATATTTTTATGAAGAAAAATATTCTTCATAAATTAAAAAAATATATTTTACTTTACGCTAAATATATGCTTATATTTGTACAGATGTTTTATACAAAAATAAATTATTGTGTACTATATAATTAATAGTTTAGATAAATATGATTTATTCACGATGAACATAATGTTCCTTAACAATTATTATTAAATAATAAGTTATCTTGTGTTATCTTAAAGTGAAAAAGAAAATATTCTCCCCCCAATAATTACTTCATTTAAAATTATATAGTGATTTTTTTTTAAAAGTACTTCAAACTTCTTTCTCATATAAATACCCAAGACAATACCGAAATTTTCAAATAACTAAAGATCAAAATGATATGTTTCAGGAAAGTACGATAAAGAAGAAAAATAATTCTAATAATTTTTTATGTTTTCAAAGATAATATTACCTTTTCTTTTTTTAAATTATAATTTTTTACTTAAGGATGATTTATTTATCAAATGCAAATGAGCAACACATGTAAGAATTTTTCTTAACATTTTATTACTTTTATTCGGGAAAATGAATAACTTTTTTTTTATCTTAAAATAGTCTATTACTTCTATTTGCACTATTTCTTCATTATTAATTTTGCTTTTTACTTTATTGCGTATAATACTTTATAATATGTATGCATAAATTTAGTATGCTATAATATTTAATAAATGTTTATTATATAATTAATTTATAATGATATCTTTTATTTAAGTTCAACTCCAATAGTTTATATATAAATATATACTAAAATGATTGTGTAATTTTATATATGATTTTGGGAAGAGGTATATGTTTAATTTTTTTAAATCCTTTTCTTTTGTATTTAAGTGTATAATATGAACCCATTTATATTTTATCATGGCATAACTAATACACTTCGATCACCTAAGTTCGCACTCTATTCACTGTATAAAATATATACATGAATTTATATATAATTAAATAACAAAAGTTGAAGAATGATTATAATATATGTATTTAATTTTTTTTATTTTATAGTTGTGGATTGTTTGTATATTCCCATTTTTTGAATATGTCTTAAAACTAATAAGCAATGTGTTCTTATTTAAACATATATACTAACAGTTGTAAAATATTTTAATTAAATTAAATTAAATTATGCATTAACATAAAATTTGTATAAAAAATATAACGTATATGTATTGTCTTTATATTCATATTTAAAATTCTTATTATTTTTGCATAATATTATTATTCCATATATTAGGATATATTATATGCAATAGTTGTACATCGAACAATTGTAAATACTTTATGAATTTACTTGTAATTTTCCTCATTTATTCTATTTTTATGATAATTAAAAAATAATGAGATACGTATATTACATAACAATATAATTTATGTTTTTTTTTATTAAGTATTATATTTACTTCTAGAAATATGGTTTTTTTTTGTCTCTATAAATGATAATAATTCATGTTCTTCAGATTATTCAATATCCAAAATATCCATATTTTTCTGTATTATATATTATACAGGTGTAACATTTTCTATTCATTTTATGGTAACATATTTCCCTATTCTGTATTAATGTTTTCTATTATCATTTCACCCATTATAATTTTACAATATCATTCATATAAATTAAGTACTCATAAAAAATATATTTAATTTTTCTACATCTAATAAGCACAGATATTTTAAATATTTACTACTTTTAATCTATAATTATCCTATATAAATTATGGAATTAAGAAAGTCTATTTTTTTATTTTTTCATTCCTTTATGATTTCATTACTTATTATTCCACATATATAATAACATATATTGAATAACATTTGCGTAATTAATAAAAGTTATAATAGTTGTGGCACACATATTTTCAGAGTATATTTTATAAAGTATGATTAATGAGGTATTATTAACTTGATTTTGTAACATTCTCAAACATTCTAAAAACTTTGTTACTGATTTTCTTAATGTTTCTTTTCTATCTATTTTCCTACTATATTCGTGTAATCTATTGTAATAGCTTACTAAAATTTTGAAGGTTTTATGGAGGAATTTTCTTTTTGTATATATAGTTACCTCTTTTTGTGTATAATGTTTGTATTAATACTTTTTTTTTTTTGTAGAAATATTCAAGTTTTCCTATTTGTTCATAAGTAAAGCAATATTAATTATTTTACTTCAGTACAATAATTTATATTTTTACCTTTCTTTAGTAGATTATTACTTAAAATATTTTCATGGATTCCTATTTATCAATATTTTATATAATACTGTGCATATTTTTATACTTCAATTCGATATATTTTAATATAAATTCTTGTAATTTTATGGTATCTATGATCTTCAGTCTATCGTTGTTTGTGTGACACACATTCACAATGAAATTTTAAATTCATTGGTAATTTATGGAATTTTTTTTACAGTAACTAAAAATTATCATACCATGTATTATTCTACTGTTAATTGTTTTCGATTGGATAATAACTTACATAATTCTTATCTCTGAGTGAAGTATCACCCATTGGATCATATATATTTTCTAATAATTCATGCTGTTTTTCTACATCAATATCAGATTCAATTACTTTTCTCTTTAGCAAAAGAGAGTGAATCCAGGACCCTAAAGGCGTAAACTAATGAAAATTTATAAAATATATAATGTATATTATTTGAAGAATAATACGTATCATTTTCACTTCATTATTATTATTATTCAAGAAAAAGAAAAGTAAGTAATATTTATGTAGAATAATTATATGTGTAATTAGTCATTACCTTATGCAAAACAAAAAAAGTTAGCAAAATTCCGAGAATGGGAGAAACCGTTGCCATAGCACTAGGAAGAGCAGGATAAGGGGATATTTCTTCTGAACTTCTTAAGGTAACATCAGATGAATGTGCTCTTTGTTCCAGTATACCGTGTGCGTCTACGGCAACTTCTCGGAACTCAACACCTTGCCCTTGTTTTTCTAACATTGATTGTATCTCTCTATGTGCTTCATCAGAAGACAGTGTCTTCTTACATTCTAGTAAAGATAATTCATCTTTAGTATAAATGTTAGTAATATCACTAAATGCTTTACAATACTTTTTGCTAGTTGTGTCATGTACACACTCACTTTTTGCTTGGTTATATAACTGAATACTTTTTTTAATGTAGTCGTCATCTTCTTGCGAACAGGGATATTTATTTCTTTCAATATGAAATTCAAGCATTTTATAATTTAAAGCATAATCATACAGACGTTTCATTTTATCATAATCAGTTTGGTTAATGTATGAAACAAAATCCCATGAACACTCTTCTTTTCGCATTTTAAAATCATCCCAGAAATTTATAATTTTACTTTTAATAAGAGCATATTTTGTACTATTTAAGTTAATCTTTTCTTTTGATAGACGCTCATATATCCATATATTCAAAAATGTGCACCGATGTTTATCAAGTAAGTCCAGAGAAGGTAAATTATCATAGTTTTGTAAATTTCCAGTGAGGCTTAAACAAAATCCATAAATTCCATGATAATCATTAAATTCACGATCTAATATATTACACTTATCAGTATTACCTGTTCTTATGAATCTATTATCTAATTTATTATAATAGTTATCTGAAGTTAAGGAATGTTTCTTATTCTAAAAATAAAAGAAAAAATTTCAAATATTTTGTAAACAACATTCTTTATTTTAAAAAAAAAATATAATAAAGAAAAATGTAAACATATATATATATAACAAATATAAATAATAATCTCAATATAAAATATGTATATCGTACCGGTGTCATTTTAAGTACTCCTTGAGATCTTATATAATTATTATATAAAATAATAAAAATAATATATGAATAATTTTTTGTACATATAAAATATCTACTCAGTACGAGGAAATGTATTTTTTCCTACATGTATTAAATATAATATAACAATCATAAATATTTCTTATTCTTGAGCACTTCCTGATATAACTTTAAGTATAACCTGTAATATTATAAATATATTAGGGAAGAAGTGAATTTATTAGTAAAAATAAAACATAAAAAACAACAAAAATACATAATACTTAATACAATATATCATAAATTAAGAAAGAGTTCATTTCCAGGTATATTAATATATTAGTACATAGCATTTATCTTATTTTATTTATTTGTAAGAAAAAACTTATTTTTGTAAATATATTTCAAATTAATTATTTATATTATCGTATATACTGTGACATATTATATTTAATTGTTTAGAAAATAGTAAAATTTAGAACTAATTATTTAAATAAAATAAGTGTGGTTAAATGCAGGTGAAAAGTAATATGAATGCATGCAATTTTATTAAGCTAGTGATATATTCTTCTTTAATTCTTAGGGGAATATATTACTAATATAATTATATTTTTTTAAAATAATATATGAAATTACATTACTACTTTCAAATGAATAACATTAGAAAATAATTAGAAATATACAATAATAACTTCGTAACCTGAAAGAGGTGAAAAAATCATAGAAAAAATTTTATATTTTGTTTTTTAGCATCATATAAAATGAAGGTAGTCATATTATAATATAATTTTGTAATATATTTTTCTATATTATTCTTTCATTATATTTATTTTTTCTATTTGATATATAAAAATCCTGGCATAATATCACACATAAGTGTTAGTTATTAATATATTTATATTAATGAATGCTTTATTACATATGTGAACTCAGACTTACAGGATTTCTGAAAAGAAAACAATACCTAGAATGAAAATTAAATTTAATAAATCTCTCTTAAAGAATATTTTTTTTACTATAAAATATTTAAAAATATATCTTAAATACACACTTCTATATGTACACATATACATATGCATATACAAATGTTAAATATTATTGCATGCTCTCATTTACTATGGTTAGGAGAGATTGTAGGAATTTGCAATAGTATATAGCCAAAAATAAATTAAGCATTAATATTTTCCTAAAATGGTGTTTAAAAAGATAAAAATATTTGTAAACATTTATTAATTCAATTCTAGTTGTACATATTTACTTACGCACTTTCTTAATTTTTCCTTATTATATTATGAATGCAGATTATTCATAGTATTTTAACATGATTTCGTACTAAGAATACATGGAACGACATTCTCTTAATCACAATTTCAATATAATATTAATATTTATTATATTTTTTGTTCTTTTTTTTTTTTCATTGTGTATATTTTTGTGCACAAACAATTTATTCTGCTCATTTTTCGATTATGTTTTCTGCATAATAGTATAATTTTATTTGAATAAGTGCATGCTTATATATCTGTTTTTTCCTAGTATATTAATATCATTAATTATTACCATAATTTTATATTTATTTGTATGAACATTGCTATATAATTATGCATACATAAGAATATGTTATTTCCCTTATTATATAAATGTCCTCCTGCTTTAAATAATATTAAACATAAATTTTATTATTCCTGTTATAGAATTTTTTTAAATTTTACTTTTCATACGTTCTGTTATTTTTGTGATAATTTTTATTAGCGTATAAATATTTATATATTAATCTGAAATATTCATGTTTAGGTATTTTAACATACAGATATAATTTCTGCATTCTTCGAGGATGTGCATCATATTACGAATGCATGCATGCACAAAATGCATAATGTTTATATATATATTAAAAATGCATAATATTCCTTAAAATAAATTATTGTAATGTTTTGTTATTTAAGTTATTAATATAGAAATTAAAATTCAAAAATATATATATTCTAATTTTTCCTTCTCACGCATAAATACACATGAAATTTCCTTTTTTATATAATAGAAATTAATAATTATTATTTTCTCTAGGATGTATAAAAACAAATTCGTGCATGCGGAAGATGATAAAGATATTTCAGCAAAACAACAATATGTAAAATATTCATCATATTTTACGAATCTATTTAAGGGAATTACATAATTGCATTAAATTTATATAAATAATATGAATATTAAATTTTTATAAATTGTAGAAATAGAAATAATTAATTTAATAAATATATTAAACAAGATATTGCATAATACAAAAATAAACTAAAAACATGTATTTTTTTTATTATTGAATGCAATATTTTCTATATATTTTCAATGTACGAGATTAAGAGAAAAAATTATATTTAATGAAACATAATATTTTATATATTTGAACACACAGCCAGGTTATTTACTTTATGAATGTATTGATAATGCCATTCATGCTTAACGTTTGTTATAATGTACCATAATTTGAATCCCCCAAAAAACTAATCATGAAGAATTACAGAATATACATTTTTTTAAACGTAAACATGATCAAAGAAAAATATAAAAATGATGATAAATTTAAATTTAATAATGAATTATAATTATATTAAGAAATAATAATAGTAACAGTAATTTTCTACAAGGTAATAAATTTATTTGTACACGCACATTGTAAAATATTCATGCTATAAATAACTATTATATAATTATAAACATAATTGGTTAAATACAATCATAATAAGCTTATGAATGGATAAACATAAAAAAAATTACTTATTTAAAAATATAATGAAAAAATTAAATTAATATATATTATATTATAAGCTAATTATGAGAATTTATAATCATAAACATAATGTATATTACTTACAATATGGTGACAACAAATAGTATTTAAATATTTGAAAAATTATATTTATATTATCCTAATAATTGGATTATAAATTGAATAATATGATATTGAATCAATAATGATATTAAACTTAATGTAATCAGCTTTATATATAAGAAAATATAGCGCATTACAACAATACGTAAATTTTTTTTTCCCGAAAGAACTTATTTATTAAATAATAAATGTACCATTTTATCATGTAACGCTATTTTATAATGAGCAAATAAATTACATATCATTGACATACATTCATTTATTATAACATTAAAACTTTTATTATATAAGCTATATACTTTTTCCTACTTACGTAAATATTATTTATTTCTAACTGTATAATTTAGTAATAATGTAATCACTATGATTAAAATTTTTCTACAAGAATAATTTTAGTTTGATTATTCAGCATTAGTGGATATATCGATAAAAATAAAAATTAAATTGTGTATTCTATTCAAATTAAGAAATAACAATGTAATAACCTTTTAATTATATATAATATTATTGGAAAAAACGTAATAAGCTGAAAAGTACTTTTTGAATATATGCATATTAATATTATTAAAGGCTTTTTAATTCTTTTCTATATTACACAAAAAGTAAATTACTTTTCTCTAGCTACGTACTGTGTAAAAAAAGAAATAGTATAATTTCTACTTATTTACATATTTTAGCATTTATTTAAATCTTGTGCGTTTTATAATTAATATTAGTTTAAAAGAAATAATGAGATTTTTAAAAATTTATATTTACGTATTTTATATTGTGGACAACAAACAATAGATTTTTACAAAATCCATTTTATCATTATAAAATTGACTATTTATAAAAGTTCCTTCTAACATATTACTTTAATTTAAAAAGCGCATATAAATTTTATTGCAGAAAATAAAATAGTATAATTTTATATGAACAATATGCAATGGCGTATATCCCTATAATAATTATAGCGGTTATATGCTATATATAAATGCTACATTACCTTTAAATATTATTATATTATATGGTTTTTTTTCATGTTTCTTACAAAATATGAATGCGTGTACTGTACCATGAAATTGCGTAAGCTTCGTTCGTTATTAATACATGCGCTAAATTTTTATGTACAATTCAACAATATTTTGAATTTCCTTATATATATCTAACTTATTCATTCAATCAGAAAAAATTAAATTCATTATTTCCTTAATATTTTTTCAAAGTAGGTGCATTACGTGGTATATTAAATTATAAACACTCCCAATTATAAGATTATATATTAAAATATGAGCTTTTTAGATAAATTATCTGTTATAATAACTGTTATTTTTAATTTACCGTTGAACTACTTAATAAAATGTACAGATATATTTATGTTTTTTCTGTTTAATGTATTCTGTAGTTAATATATATAATGTTCAAAAATATAATATAAAATATGTTTACCATGTTTACTCTTACAAACATGAAATCATATATCATTATTAATGAAATTACACATTTATGCATTTTGCGCATCCCACAATTCACTAAATATTTTGTACATATATTTAATATATTAATTAGCATGCTTATTTTATTTTTTTAATGAATTCTTATTATAATATACTCCTTTATAACAAAGATAAACACATTGATACCTACACACTATATGCTTAACAGATTACTATTGTTATAATATAATTTTTTTTTTTTTTCTAATAATAATATGTTATTTTATTGATTGCCTTGTTAATAGAATTAAATGTGAGATCATATTTCCATCAGATTTTACTAGGAATAAAGAACTAATTTATAATCTAGTACAAAATTAAGTAAAAAATGTTACGTAGAAGTATATTTTATGCCATATCTATTTTTATTCAATTTTATGTTTTTATTTAAATAAAGGTAAATTAATTCCCTTTTTTCACTATTAGTATCCTATGCATTTTTATTTTTTGTATTTCAAGAAGTGACCTAGATTTAGATGATATACACTAATATTAAAAAATATGTAAGAAAAGAAAGATGGATTTTTCCTTAAATACATTTATTTTATATAATAAATAATGAAGTAATTACTGCGCTAGTTACATTCTATGGAATATAATTAACTTAATGTAATAGCGATAGAAGGAAAGTTACTCCAAAAATTGTACATACAATAGAAATTTAAGTATTGCCTATTTTAAAATATGATTATTCAGTTATTTATAAAAGTAATGAAAAATAAAATGCTAAAATTTGTTTTTACCTCAATCGTGTAGTATATTTTGGGAATTCTAACAATGCATTGATATAACACTTAACTAAGTATTAGATAATATTTCTGATACCATCATACATACCCGAAAGTTTATATAATTCTGTGCAAAAAAAGTATTTGCATGCACAGAACAAGTAATTTAAACTTTTCTTATTTTTTAGAACATAAATTAGAATAATATAAGTCTTTCTCATAAAAAGTTATATAACTCATTTCTTCCAATTTGCTATATAATATTTTTTTACATTTTATATATTTTCGTAACTTTATTTTCTATAACAACATTTATTTTTTTCCTTAATATTGCATATAAGTACTCGATAATAATGATATTATTTGTCCCAATTTATTTGAACTTATAATTTAACCCTAAGTTCATAAAATGAACATATTCGACTTTTTTAGTGGTTTATATGTTCAAAATAAATTATGTATTAAATAAATATTTAAAACTTGGAAGAATTTAGTATGTAGTATCCAGTATTGTGTATTTTGCAGTGAAATGGACTACAGTATGTACTTAGAAATATTATTGTCTGTGCATCAAAAGGATATTTCACAAATGTATTTTTATTATTGGGAAATTCATACCAATAGAAAATACCTGATGGACATATATTAGTATAATATATTTTCATTCATGTTGATGAATATATGAATAGTGAAATAAATATATGAAACATGTTTTTTGAGATAACAAAATAATAGAAACCTTCTTGTATCATTAAAATTACTATTTTATTTTTGTCTTTTAAATTAATTAAATTCATATTACTCTTTCACTTATAAATACTTATATATTTTAAAAATATTGTATTCACAATAGTAATTAATTCTATATTGTTTTTCGTTAATATAGAAGTAGGAATTAATATTTTACCATGATTTCCTTTTTATTTCTAATTAACATAGTTCATTTAGATGCTCTAAAATTAAATAGTTATAAATATTTTGAGAATATGTTTCAATACTAATATGTAATTAATCATTAAAGATTGTTATTTAAATTATATATAGACACTATACTATAGTATAGTACACTATATTTATTATTCTACCCAAGTTATTAGTTTTTATAGATTTTCCTTGTTTAAATACAGTTAATAAATATTGCATTTGTTCCACAAATAAATTATGAATTTCTTTCAGAATAACATATCAAATAATAATTGTCCTTTTTCAAATTTCACTTGCGATTCTCTGAATCATATATAACTAATTCGTAAATTTATTCATTAAATCGTTTTGATATTACATTACATCCTCGAATTATAAGACGTATTCAATATAGAAATGTGAAAAAATAATATTAAAAAAAAAGAAAAATATAATATAATATATATAAATTAAGGCATCAGTAAATTCAGGAAATATCAATATTTTTTATTAAAGAACAATAAATTATATACATAATGAGAAATATATATAAGAATATAATAAAAAATTGATAATGCATTACTGTATTATTGAGAAAAATACATTTACGGAATTACTTTTGAAGTCCTAACTAAATTATGGAATTGGACATTTTCCCCCTGTTATTTATGGCAAAATTGCTAAGCACAATGATGGTGACTTTTACATTATTACAGAATACTACCACAAAAAATTGAATATATAGTATATTCTTTTATAACTATTTGAAGCAATAGAAAATTATCATCATATGCACGATTACACTCTTCTATTCCTATAGTATAATAATGTTTGCACTGTTCTACGAAACCTAGAAAATTTTCATATTCTAAGCTTAATTTATAACAGTTCTAATATAATATGTATGATATATGTATTTTATTAAAAATGAAACCATAATTATTATATATTTACTAGTTATTCCTTCTTTAAAATTTATAGAAATTTTCTTAATGTTCTAATAAATATTCTATTTAATGTTACTTCATGTACTCTTAACTGAATCCTAAAAAAATATCCGGAAGTATCTAACTTTAATTCTGAATAATGCACTAACGTACGGATAAAAAATATGTAACATATTAAAAAACATTATAAACATTTATTACATTTGAACTCATATTAGAACTTTGCTTTTTACAAGCGTAGATAGAAGATTCATCCTAAATAATTTTTAGGGAAACTTTAATTTCTTTTTTATATATTTCCATGAAATTTAGATAATTTCATTAAAAAAATGAGGTAAAAGGTTACGTATGTAAATGCATTAAAAGACATTTTCAAGAGAACACATATTTACTATTAATAAAGTTGTAAAATTCAAATAGGAAGAATTAAATTTTATTTTATTTTTTTACATAAATATTTATATTCATTAAGCGGTTATTAAATTCAGGTAAGTGTCACACTATTGCAAAAGTATAATAATATCATGTGCAATATAAGCGTTCATAAGGTATAGATAACACGACTTAGTATACTTATATATTAGATGTCCACTTACAGTAATTTTACAAAATAAACAAATACTTGAAGCATAGATGTTTAATTCATTTTTATATTCATATCGCGATACAATATATTAATTGAGATAATATGCAATGGATACTCTTAATTAAGTATTATTATATGATATTCTTAAATATAGCATTATCAATATATGCAGATAAGTACTAATATTTTTAAACATAATCATGTTTATAATAAAGATCATTCTATGTTTTCAAAAATTAAACATACAGAAGATATATAATTAATAATTAATAGTGCATTAAATTATTTATGGAATTCTCGTTTAATATAAATTTAATTTATTATGCTAAAAGCCATTACATACATAAGTTACAAAAGAATATGATAAAACATTGTGTTATCCTTTTTATATTTTTAAAATATGTGTGTTTATTATTTTTATTTTGTGTAAATAATTATATTGTTAAAAATATATTTATTAAAACGTATAGGAAATAATATTATTAATTATATGTAGTTGTCATTATTAATGTATACGTTAGCATACAATAATGTAGAAAAATTTTTATGATACATTTTATTATTTATACTATAAATATAATAAGTATACTATAATATATATTTTTAATTTTTTACAACTTTTTCTATCGTATTTATTATATTGAAAAATTATTTTATTTTTGACATTATTTTATTAATTTTTTAATGTAAACATTATCATTACAAAATATATTAATTTTATGTAATTATTTTTCGTGCAAAAGAAAAAAAATATATAAAAAAATTTTTTACAATAAGTAATCACCTAATTTAATTTAGTTTATTTCTATAATATAATTAGATAAATTCTATGCATGATAAAATAAAACTTTGATAGAAAGAATAATGAATTTTATTTTTTTTTTTTTATATATAATGGAGGTATATTGAGAGGATCTTGTCATTACTGTAATATGTAAGCAACTGATGAAATAATATAATAATAATTATTATAATTTTGTCATTATTCATTGTAAAAAATATCATTTAATTACATGAAATTTAAATACTTTGTAATATTAGTATATTTATTATATTTTATTTATTATAGCTTATGCTAATTTAATTATATAAAGTATATATTATGAATATAAGAAGCTATATTAATTACTTAGAATTTGAGTAATGATTTAATTTTATTCTTCATAAATATGTAAGTATTCAATTATAAATAACTATTTCTCTTTTCAGACACTATCTTGTTATGCTAAAGAAAGACATAATGGCAAAAACAAAAAATATATAGCTATCTGGAAGATAAATTTTATGGATTTCTACAATTAACCTAAATTTGCTATATATATAACTTATTAATTATATTATGTAATAAGAATGTAATGAAAATTACATAATTTTATATTTTAACATATTGCTTTTTCAATTTTAAATATATACTATATATATATATATATATATATAGTTTTTCATGTTTAATGTTAAATGACTAAATTCCATTTTTCAAAATCAAATATATCCTGTTTTTTAATATAAAAAAAAAAATTTTCTTGATATATCAATAACTTATAAGATCATATTATTATGTTTAATTAATTTATATTTTATGAAAATTTCTATTACACTTTATTCGAGGAAATAAATATAGAATGACATGTAGCAAAGGAGAAATTGATAGAGAGGTATGTTATTAAAGGTAAAAAAAAAATAATATATTGTGCATATCATTTTGAAACTCCATTACGTCTTAGGTCACATATAATTTTCTTCATGAAAATGATTTTTTTTTTGTATTTTTAAATATTTATTCTATTTTTTAATTATAGTATAAATTTATCAAAGACTTTGAGAATTATGGGGAAATTTTAGAAAATGTTGAAAAGGAAACTTTTAATGGAGAAGTATACAAAATCTGTAATTCTCTCCCAAATGATGGTATTTTTAGTAAAATCCCATCCTCAGAAAAAATTTGTAAGCAATTTATATTCTTGTATAGGAAATTAAATAAAAATCAACGTGGAACTCAATCTAATGCCTCATCTCTTAAGGAAGAAGATTGCTTTTTCTTGAATTACTGGTTAAATGATAAATTGAGAGGTGATAATATTGATACTTCAATTTGCTTTAAAGAGTTTTACGAAAAATTGAAGTCTTTAGATAGTAAAATTTTCAACAGTAGTCTACCGTTGGAAAACAAATTGCACAATATTGATCATGATCATTTTGAAAATATGAAAATAATATATGATTTATATATTATGAAGCATAAACTTTATAATGCGTTGACAGAAGAACAGAATTCACACATACAAAATAAATTATGCTCGCAGTACACAAAGGAATGCCATAGAACATATTTATATGGTATAATTAATTGTCGTAATGATGGAAGTAACTTTTACAGTGCTATAAATGATTTCAAAAGTAAATATGAAAGTAATATGAGTTATTACATTGATAAAGCAGATAATTGTCAGCGTGAAGGATTCTTCCCCTTACCACACTATGGTGACGTGTTAAGCGAATATAGAGCTTTTAAAAAAGAACAAATTAAAAATATTTTAACTCTTCCAATCTTAGTTCCGATGCTTGCAGTTTTTTTTTCATTGACATCGTCTAAGATTGTTAATGAATTTACGAATATTATTCTTTATATTAAATAGAAGCTTTTAATATTAATACAGTAATGTCATTAGCACAATATATTATATTTATATAAATATAATGTTTTTTTTCTTTATTTCAGATCATTCCATATGGTAAACATTTATATGAAAAAATAAAGAGGATAAAAAATATGCTTACTATAGGGAATGAAAGGAAGAACGAATTACTGTTAAATTTTTCTCAGAATGAGAACAGAATATTAGATCAAGAGGAATATAATATAAGTTATTATTATGTCGGTAATGATTAACTCTTTTAAATATTATATCACCATTGCTTTTTATAAGTATAATAAATTGAAGGAAAATTCAATTTGCATTACAATATATTTAGAAAGAAAAGACACAAAAATTAAATCATTTATTAATTTAGTGATTAAATTAATTATATGATAAAAAAATTTTAATGAAATATTAAAATATTAAGCGCTATGTTTTAGTTGCGTGTTTTTGAGTCTATTTTATATCTCAGTCTTTTTCAGGATTATAATTATTTGTTATATGTTGCTATTATATAACAACTTGTACAACTATTGTACATAGAGTAATTTTTACATTTACATATTAAATATAATGATATCTATATGGAATATATTAGTGGATATTTATGTATGTAATAATGTTTGAAATATGCACTAGGCATATATAATTGTATTCGTGGAACACTTAAAATTAAAACGAAGGTTATATGTTAATATGCATTATAAGTGTGTGAATTAAAGTTTATAAGGAATTAATTATGAATATACATTGTTTATCATATATGTAATGAGATATTAGATAGTAATATATTTCCCATCATTTTGTTGTGTCGAAGATGTACAATAATTCTTTTTACTATATATTTTGAATTAAGAATAAAATGTAGATGATATCCATGAATCTTTTACTTCAAAAATATTATTATACGAAAAATTCCAGTATATTAAATATAAATATGTTTGTGTTATTTAAATAAAGTATACCAAAATCAATCTTTCAATTATTATTTATAATTAATATAATTAATAATTTAATAATATTCAGAGTTTAAAATACAAATAATATTATTTCTCATTAATTTATTTTAGTAGTAAATCAATACAAATTAAGGAATATTAACTTTTCTAAAATGTGATATTTTAATAGATTTATTAATTATAATTCAAAATATGGCTTACATTAAGATACAATTACACATTTTAAAATTTATTTTGCGCTTATTTTAAGATATATTCATTAAAATTATCAATAATAAAATATTTTTCTTTCGATGTTCGTTCTGTACACATTTGTTTTATGATATTCTTTCTGTCCCCTATTATATTACACTCTCTATATTTGTTATTTATTGATTTTTTATATAAATATTATATACATATACGAAACATACTGGAGTAAGCATGTTTATAATATTCATTTGGGAAATTAAAAATTTTTATAATTTTCACTATTTACACTCTTCAACTTAATGTATCTATACACCATTTTTCATTTATATTTTTATATAAATTTTTATATTATTAATAGTAGGGGTTATTCTTGTTTCAACAATATAATATATAAGAGTTTCATTTTTATTTCGTAAAAGCATATTCCCTTTATTATCTCTGTAAAATGTATATTTTAATTTTTGTTTTTTATATCTTCATTTTATCATTATATTTTATTTTTTAGTTAATTTATAGTATATGTAACTTCATATTAGGAGCAAAAATGTAATAATTATGCAGCATTATACTGGAACAGGTAATTTTAGGTAGGAATATATTGTACATTATATTGATTCTGTTCAGAACTTAATTGTTGGCTTCTAGAATTTTCTAATAATTCCAATGTTTCCTTGGGTAGGTTGTTAAATATATTTATTCTTTTTCGTATTTGAGTACCTGCCCAGAATCCTAATGGTGTAAACTATAAAAAAAAGTTATATGTGCATAATTAGATATAAAATTATTTTATGATAATAACTTTTAGTGAGCAAGCTTTACATGTAATATGATATTTGATATTAAGTTTTGATTGTAATTTATATTAACCTTATGCAAAATAAATAAAATGGAAGTTATTACTGATATTACAGCAAATGGAAATAAAATTGTGCTTTTTGAATCTTCTATATCTTCGGGCTCCAATGCTATAGGTGCTGTACTGCACCTGTTTTCATATTTCATGGTAAGATAATATTTTTCTCTTATTTTTTTTAATTCCTCGCAAAAACCATCGCCGCTACCAATCTGACAATTTTTTTTAATATTGTTATATAATTGAGAAGAATTTTCAGCGTATTTACAAAAATTTTCTCCTGGTGAATCAATGCTTTTTACCATATTATGAAACATAGCATAAAAATTATACAGATCTGATACTTTTTCTAATATATTTTCACTAATGATTGCTATATTATTATGACATATTTTCAATTTTTCAGAGAGAGAATGATATGCTTGAAATAAACTTTTATTGTCATAACTTAGAAAATTATTATATTCATCATTGGAATTTAGAACGTAATTTAAATGGATACAGCGCTCATATTCGTTTCCGTCTTTTTTCCCTTTTATATATTCTAAATATTTTGCAACGTTGTGACAGTGCTTATCGAAATTATCATTAGAAAAATGGTCCCTTTTTATAATTTCACAATACCCTTCGTAATTTTCTGCATCACCAACTTTAGAAGTAGCTGTAGTAAACTCATCATTATAATCATGAAATAAACTTACATAAGAATACTACAAAAAAAAATTATGTTAAACAGATTTGTAATAATATAACTTATGAAAGAATATTTATTTTATTTTTCTAAAAATTCTACATGATAATAATAAAATATAAATAAGTACAATAAAAAATAAAAATGTACATAATTATCCCCTGGTTTATAAGCTTCTTCATCCTCGTCCAATTCTTCTTCTTCTTCTTCTTCTTCTTTTTTCACCATATGTTATAATATATGTATTAAGTTAAATATCTAAATGATTTATTTTATAAAAACCATGTATGCCTTGAAGATGAAATATATTGATATATAATTAATCACTTCTTTTTATCTTTATCAATTAAATAAAATTTCATTAAAAATAATTCTTCTATATTTTTATGATTAAAATATATTTGTGATATTTATAATGTATCATCAATATTATTAATTACAATAATAATTATATGAAAAATACATGTTATCACACATAACATGACTATGCAGCTAATAAGTATATAAAATATTTTAATCTACATTAAAAATTATATTAAACAATTCATATATTATATAATAAAATATATTTTATATAATATATATGTTTATGAAAGTAAATACATATTAAAAAAATTTTTAAATTTTATATAAGATCTATTATCAATTACATGCTATGTATAATATAATTTAATTTAAACTGTATAATGTAATCCACCAAGAGAATTAAATAATACATGAATAATCCAACAAACTTAACGAATTGCTTAAAGATATAAAAAAATAAAATATAAATACAAGCAGTACAAATTTTTATGAAAATTTAATAAAAAATCTTGGTAAAGGATAAATACTTCTAAATTATATACATATTTTAGTATAAATTAATATTAATTAAAACTATATTATATTACAAGTGATAGAAAAATGATAAATATAAAATATTTTTCTCTATTTCTCAACATTTTATGTATATATTACATTTGACACTATACATGTATATTTCTTTTAATTATAACTTATATAACACTTCTATATTGTAAATATAAATAATAATATATGAAAATATCGTACATTTCTCCTATTAATTACATATAATAAAAAGGGGAAAAAATAAACTATTATTTGGAAACTGACAAAAAGGAGTTTACTAAAATATTATTATATTTATATAAAAAAATTAAAATAATAAATATTTAAAGGAAAAATAACACATAAATTCTACGAAATATATATGAAAATACTAAAATGTATTATAACATTTATGTAATTTTTTGTATATAATAGATGAGCAGAATGCAACATTTCGAGATTATATAACTTTATATTTCTCATTTATCTGATATATATTAAAATTCATAATTGATATTTTTTGCTATGAATACACATAATTACATAATTTTATAATAAATATATAATTTTTGATTTTAGATGTAATTATTAATGGAAGAATAAATGCAATGCATGTTTTAATTTGTTAAAAAAACTAAATATATATCTTATATGGATAGTTCTTATTTTATTAATATTTAAAATAAATTCGTGTGTAGTTATTACATTAAAAATAAAAATATTTGTATATATAATTTCTTTTTAGTAAAATGTGTCTGATTATCTTGCTTTTTGTGCCTAGTAATATTTATTTATATAAAAATAACATTTTTTCCTTACTATTATAATGGAGTTAATTACTTGGAAGTACACTGTCTATACACAATAAAAAAATTATCGTAATAATATCTCTATTATATTGATAAAATATTCTATTTATCAAGGTATTTAGGCCAAGATTTTAATTTCGTTTTTATAATTTCTTGATTATGTAATTTCATACAAGATATAAAAGGAATATTACATATATTTAGCATTTCTTTCCGAGTATTATTAGAAATATGTAATTTTTATTTAATTTTTTTTTGTATTATTGTATTTAATTATTATTCTTAATTTTTGTGCCAATTTAAAAAATAAATATATATAATACTATATTTTTTGTTCCATGGATAATTAAGAATTAATGAATAATGATGATTCCTGCCTTTTTATTTGTATTATATTTAAGTCAAAATTATTCCTGAGCAATTTACAATTACAATAATTTTTAATTCTTAACGTTAATTTATATTTAAGAACAATTGTTATATTTGGAAAAACTAATGCTATAAAATAATATGGTGTATGTTATAATTTTTTTAAACTTGGAATCATTTTTTTTATATTATGTTTTATTTAATAAAATGGAACTATGTTTTTTTTAAATATATATATTTTTATGTTAACATAACTATTCAAAAGAAGGTCAAGTAATTTTTAGCTATTTGTATGTATTCTTGTTATTTTACAAAATTTTAATTAAATCTTCTTTTTTTTTAAAATAAATTATTTGCATACGTACCTTTTTTGTTATTATAATTATCAGAAACATAAGAAAAACGAAAGAGGAAATTTCAAATAATTTATATATTAATTTGTGGTGTTTTACTAATTTCGTTTATTTTTTCAGTTAATACTTTTGCAGTTGTTGCATATTGGCTATACTTTATAATTGCTGTCGTGCATTTGCATATTTTCTTAAGCATTCTGCAAAATTATTAACAAATAATGAAATTCATTATAATTCAAATTGCAAAACATATATTATAAAATAATTATAAAAGATAGTAAATAATATGTATTTTACACTTGTTATATATTTTCAGAAATTGTCGTAAATTTACAATAAATATAAATATTTTGCCTTAAAAAAAAGAAAAATTAATATGATAATGTAAGAGCAAATGAAAAGTTTTCTCCAAAAAAAATTGAAAAATAATATAATATATTCATTTTTTGGTTCTTCAAAAATATAATTTAGAAAGGGTGTCATGTATTTTATTGCATATATGATTAAATTGTATATTAGTTATGTTCTCATTTTCTATTTTCATATTTTGTACAAAAGCAGAATTTTATATTTACTATTAAAAATATAAAATATATATACTAAAATACATTAATTCTTATATCAAAATAAGAGAATCAGTTTATTTAGATGTAATTATTGACTTTTATGGAAATAATAAAGAGCTACATAACTTTTGTGCTTTATTTATGTATTCCGTATTATATATAGGAACTCTTTTAAATATAATATTTAGAATATTTTAATTGTTTGCATTCTTCAGGAAATGCGATTTGTAAATTTTATTAATAATTATTTTTATATATTTATTTAAATACCATGATCACATAATTAAATGTGTTTAAATTTCCATTTTTATTCTTATTCGAGATATGTGGATTTAACAGTGTTATAAATATGTAAGACATGAAACGTTTATGATAATTATCGTTTATTACTATTTCTACTTTCACTCATGAACTTGCATTTATATATTATAAATACAGTTTAGCATATTTCCAAATATTTACATATAAAGTATTATAGGATGTATTTTACTTTTTGTTACAATTTTTTCGCTGTATATGATATTCGTATGTCAAGAACCTTTTATAAATATTATGAAAAAAGCGCTCCTATCTTTTACATATGTTCTTCTTGTCCACATTAATAAATATATGTTTTAATAATATTTATAGTTTCTTCATAATATAAATTGATGTTATGCTGCATATTTATTCAATTTAATCTGATTTATCTAAATTGTATGACAACGGTGAGATTCATTCAATTATTTTTTTAGTTCATTGCTTATATTAATTAAGTCTGAAAAAGTATTTATATCTCTATAAAAAACGTTAAACATTTTTTAACTGTAATACTGAAGTGTATGTATATTTAATAATAATAAAGTTACATATTTTGTTTATTAATGCTTCAAATTATATTTACCTATATATTGTGCAAGGGTATTTTTGAATATTTTATTTTTCTCACATCTGATATATAAAATATAAATAATAATTATATTATTCATTTATATTTAATCATGGAATTAGACTTATATTGGACAGTTAATCGTCAAATTAATGAGACACATTATGGTATAGCATGTGATATTTGTTGTTCTTATAGTTTTCAAAAAATTCTTGTGTTTCATGCTCCCCAGTATCATTTATTTTTATGCTTTTACCTCTTATCTGATTTCTTAACCATCTACCAAGTGGACTGAACTGAGCATAAAAATAATAAGATTTATATAAACATAATTTATTCTATCTAGAATGTTTTAGAAAATGTAGAAAATTATAATTATAAATGAAATCTTATATTTCTAAGTAAAAATACCCTATTACCTTATATATAATGAAGAAAAAGGGTGTAAATACTACTGGTGCAAGTATCAAAGGAAAAAATATTTTTTTCCATGTAACACTTGATATGGTAGGTTCTATTGCCATTCCAGGAGATAAGGGTGGAGGAGAATCGATGTCCTGATCACTACTTTCTCCTGAGGGTAGAATTAGGTAAGTCTCTTCTTCAGAACTTAGCCTTTCTTTTGTAACGATTATATCTTCTAAATGAATAGCATTATAATTATTGGAACAAATTTCTTGAGGCTTCATTAAAAAATCACTATATTTAAATTTCTTTTTACTATGGTTACATTTAATACTGAAATATAATATCTCATTAATTTCATTAGACTGAAGTATTTTCCCCCATTTATCTTCATAGTACTTTTTATATGGTATATCCTCAGGTATATTCTGAGCAAAAATCTTTGGAAGATAATTTCTATCTTCATATGAATCATATAATTGCTTTAATATACATCTTTTTTGAGTTGAATATTCATCTTTTTGCCTTTGGCATTCATGTTTCTTAAATCTATGATCATTTATTGTAAAAAATTCATTAATTATAAATGTCAAAGCTTCCTTAGATGGTGAAGTAAGTTTTGATGATTCAATAAATCCAATTACACGATCAAAATAGTAGTTGACATCTCTACAGTACTTAGTTTTATTGACATTTACACCATCTCTATTAACAACTCTATGATAATTTGTAAAAAGTGTAGAATTAAATTTAGTTAACAATTCGTCCATACCAAAATGATCCTGCCTTTCACTGTTACACATATTTTCTAGGTTTTCAATTCCTGTTTTGTCAAGTAATTCATTTTTAGATGAATTTGAAGGTAATATAACTTCATTTATGTCCTAAATATGAAATGTAAAATATAAATATGGCATACAATTGTGCATATATACATGTACTAAAATCATTTGCAATTTACTACATATAAATTAAAATATCACAATATATAATAATAAACTAACATGAATGTAAATAAATAGTACGTACATCATCAGCCATTTTAAATTTTCACTATATAATTGTGTTATCACAATTGCGAATATCATAAAGACAGTTCTGTATAAATGTCATAGATATGTAAAAATCAAAATAATTAATCTTTTTATGTATTTTGCAACATTTTAAATGTTTTCCTAAAAAAATATTTCAATTTTTTTTTATGTTCAATTTTTATAATAAAACAAAATATATACAGCTTCTTATATATCAAATTGGAATTAATTCTTATGAATAAAATACCATTATATATAACTTGCGTAAAATGTAAGAGAAAAAAATCATAAAAAAAAATGCAAAGGTATATTTTTATTTCTAAATATTCTTTAGAAACCATATTAAATATTTATTTATTTTAAGAAATTTTACTTTAAAAATATGTGACTAATTGAATAATTATTCTAGATATATAATACATTGAATTTAAATTATTTATATATATTAAATCCATATTATTACCAAATTATGTTTTGAAAATATTTCTTATTCCTTTACATAATATATTTCTTGTATTGCATTTATCATTGGTAATTGAATAAATTAGGTATTTTTATTATTTAAAACTATTTCTTCATTTTTTAAAGTAATAAAATATGCATACAATATTGTGTTATTCTGCATTTGGTAATCAAATAAGTTAACAATATTAATATGTAAATAAACATTAGTTGCATATATTGATATTTATAAAAACGGTATATGCAGCAGATTCTTATATAATCCTCAGTGTATATTTAATAAGTTAAAGATGTTATTTTTACTTAATGTACTAAAATCAATCTATATAAGATTTTGGACACATTTAGTTTAATTCCCAACACAAATTAACAAGCTTAAAATATTACCTCCATAAACGAGATTTCATCTATGAAACAAAAAATATAATACTTTTTACTATTATCTAAAATTTTATTATTTATTATAATTACTACAAGTAGATTATATAAATACAGATATTACAAGAGTAAGAATAATGTCTAATTAAATGAATACAAAAAATTATAAAAGATTCTAAAAACATATAGCAAAATATAACATGTATCATGTCAATGATGAAAGTTATAAAAAATATATATATTTACTATATTTTATTATTATTTATAATTTATATTAAGAAAAGGTACTATTTTTTAATGTTATTTTTAATTCATTCATATAAATTTAGAAATATATATATATAATTGCAAAATAGTATAAATATAGATATATAATTTTGTACTGAAGAAGCGTATAAAATTATTTTGCAACATGCGTAATTTTTTTATGATGATATATAAATTTTTTTAGAACATCTACAGGATAAAATGCACATATAGTTATGCTTATTATTGTGTTTAAAATATTTTATTTAGCGACTTTTTTAAAATTATTTACTTTCCTGAAACATAACAGTAATTTCTGCTAAAATATATATAACTAATTAATCTTAAAATATTTTAGTATAAAGTATATTTTTAACATAAATTAAACTATGAATGTAATATTTCTCTATTTTTAATCATATTTTTATATTAAAGTTTTACATAATTTTAATGTGTTAAGTTTTTTATTTATTATTTTTATGTTTATATAATATATATTTTTTCAATAACTTACAATTAAAATATAAGAAATTCCGTTACAATTACAGTAACGTAAACATGAATTAATATATTTTTTCATGTATATAAGCATAGAATGAACATGTATATTGGGAATGTATATATTAATTATATATTACAACTCATACGAAATGTTATACTACATGGCAATGCGCTATTGCAACTAAATATACTTTTATTTTATAATAAAAATTATTAAAAAAAATTTTATGAAAAATAGATAATCTTACTATTCATTTATAATAATAATAATAATATATCATATATTTTAAATAAAAGTTTATTATTTTAAAAGATTATTTCACTTATTTTTGTATATTATATATTTTTATAATAGAATCTACGGTTTTTACGGAAATGTTATACACAACTTCATCAATATTTTATATTCATGAAATTCCTTCTATCTATAATCTTTTATGCCTTAAAAACAATGAATTAGAATGTTTTTCCATGAATTATATATTTAAAATTATTGTCATATTAACATGTAGTTTATATATTCGTTTAAGAAACATAACATTTGGCACTAAGAACCTCTAAATTGTTCAACAGTATTATAGTTCTTAATTAATACTATAAAAAATACATATTATTTTATCATATTATTTGTTCTTAATTAATTTAATGTGTTTTTTCGTAAATTCGGATAACTATTAAAAATTAGTACATCTTTATTTATTATTTAGAAAGTTAAAATATGTTATTATGTTAATAGTAGCATAAATTTTATGTTTCAGTTATTTCCTTAGTATATCCCTGATTTTATAAAATATATGAATACTATAATATAAAAATTTATATTATGTATATATCTGTAAAATTTCTAAACATAAAAAGATTATTTTTTAATATGCATGTATATTTACTTCATTCATTTTGTAATTATGTGTACTAACACATATTTTTTCCTTTTTCAATATTTACATAGTAGACTTTTGTATATTATTAAAATCGACAATCTATATATTATTTTTATTTAAAATTTATCATATTATTTCTAAGAATTTATTATGAGATACACACTCTAAAGCTAAATGTAATGTAAATATGAGCTACATGGTCGTTTTATTCTTTATTAATAATTTATAGCTATTATATATATGTTTTTGTTTTTCGTTTTTCTAGGAGTATTGTATTTTTATTATAATTCTTGTACATCCTTATCAGCTATTATATATTTTTAATATATTCATATTATCCATATTCATTCAATAATTACACAAAGAATGAAGAGATTTTAAAATAACATTGTAATATACAAAATTGTAATACTTTAGCTCTTATTTTAACATCATAATTAAATGATAAATTTATCATTTTATATATTTCCCGAAATTTTTTAAAGTGTTTTTTAATTAAGTTAACTCTTTATGTGCTTTAATTTTTTATTAGAAAAGTGTTTAATGTTCCAAAAATATAATACTAAATTTGCTCTTTCTGCTAAAATATTAGCGGATTCTCTATATTTTGTTACCTATTTTAGTTTTCTCATAGTTATATATTCATACAATCTGTTTCTTTTTTAAATTTTTATTAAATTTTTCACATATCAATTCATTGTGAAGTAATAAATATTAATTATATCATTTTGTCTTCAACAGTTATTCTTTTTTGAAAGTTGATCTCACTGAATTTTTAATAAATTTACTAATTCGTGTACAATGTATTTTTATAAATGCTCAATGTACCCTTATACCAATTCTTGTTATCTAAATATATTTTCTAGTTTATTATAATTATCTTTGTTAATATATTTTTTAATATTCCTTTTTTTTTATTTTAGAAAAAATGTCATAATTAAAACAGTATATATTTGTCACCCACTGCAACCATAAAACAGATATTAAGCAATATTTTCGTAATAACTATATTCTGTAGGAAAGTAACCTACACTATTTCTACCTTTTTGCATAATTTTCTCCGTATAATCAAAGATATTTTCTAATGATTCTTGCGATTTTTCTTCATTAATATTAAATTTATCTCTTTTTTTTTCTTTGCATATATTCATGTAAAAACGGTCTCAATGGAGTAAATAAATTAGAATATGTCAAAAATATAATAAATATATTTCTTTATTTTATATATATTAATAAAAAGTTGTATATTAAAATATTGTGCAATATCTCAATTTGGATAATATTTTAGCTCTTACTTTATATAAAACGAAAGAAATAAAAACTATTACCAATATAGGAATAGCAACTACCATACAGTTATTAGAGCTTGGATATACGGCACACACTGTGGAGATCCTAAATCTGAATGTTTACAATGTTTTTTACTCTTTATATGCCCCGTGCTGCAGTTACCACTGCTTGTGGGCTGTAAGTTTCTTCAAGTAATTTTGAAATTTCTTCTAGCACTTTAGCTCTTTGTTTAGTTTTTAATTCATTACATGTTTATCTATATAATTTGTTATTGGGATAAATCTGTTCTATAATTTCTAATGCAATGCAATATTTTTCTTGTGTTTTATCATCTCCACACACCATTTTAATATGAATATATGGGTTAATACTATTTGTAATGTAAATTTCTTTTTCCTATGTGCAAGCTTTCTTACTTGCCTTAAATGTGAATTCTAGCAATTTATAGTTTACTGCATAAACACATAATATTTTTGTTTTATTGCATTCAACATCATCAATAATGTTACCCAAAATTTAGTAAGTGCATTTTTCCTTTTCAGTAAAATCACCTCAGAATCTTATAAACTCACTTTTAAGAATGGAGATATCACTATTTTCAAATTTTGCTAAACGGTCATGTATCCATAAATTTAAGTACTTAAATTGATAGTTATTAATCGAATCAAAAGATTTTAAATTTATTATAATTATACAGATTTCCTGTCAATTTCATGCAAAAAATGTAACCGTTTGTACTTTTAAACTTTAATCTAATTTGGTATATGCGTCAAGTTTTACGTTAACACTGAAGTTCTCATCCAACCTTTTGTAAGCATTAAATGTTTTTATGTGAACTATATTATAATAATAAAAATTAAGATTATGAAACAAGCATATTAATAGACAAACTATTATTACGCACAATAAATTGGAAAATACTTAAAATAAACAGAATTATACTAAAATAGGAATTTATAAGAAGTTATCTTAATACAGATAATATATACAGCAAAGTCCATTTCTGAAGAGGTCTTTAAATTCTGTTGTATAAGAAATTTTTTGTGAAAAAAATTACTTTACAACAATATTAATTACATAAAAAATGTACATATGATTCCTGTAGTTATATATTAATACAAAAAAAATTATATACATTACCTAGTACATAATATTCCATTATTTTAAAACAGTAATGTTATAATAATAATTTTTCTTTTTTATCCATAATTAGTGTTATTTATATTATAAAATATCCTAAAATTTGTACTAAAATAGATATATAATAACCGGAAAAATAATCTACAAATTTATTCATTTAAATATGTCTTTATCTATTTTATTATATTTACTATATAAGAAATATTTACTTAAAATTAAATTTAAATAACTTTTTTATGGAAATTTACATACAGGAATGAATAAAATTTGGGATTTAATAAAAAGTAAATTTATTGAATAAAATAATATTCTTCATTAAAAAAATATGTTGTATATTAATAATTTGATAAATTTAAAAAATTTTAATTATCCATTTATATTAATACCTATATCTCGCATAATCAAAATATCATATGTATTTCATTTTAAATAATTTTCTGATAATATATAACATGCTATGAAAAAAATTTTATAAAAAAAATTTCAAAAATATTAGGACGTACATAATGAATTAATTTTCTATATTCTTTCCTCAATGATTAGATAAAATTTATTAATATTTATACCATTTAAACAACTAGAATTTGAATTTTTCACATTAAAGAATTATTCCTGATATATCTCTCAATTTTATATTTATTTATGAGTTTTTTTGTAATTCGTAAAAATTATTTATTATGTAAATATATAGTAATGTATAAATTATTAATATATTTATATATTTATATATAAGTCTTCATTCTGGATAAACGGTTCTTTTATCTTATTAAATTAATATTAATTCCAATTATAAATGAAATATTTTAAAAAAATTAATTTAAGCGTTTTTCTATTAATATAAAAATAATAATAATTCCTGAAAATACTACATATAATAAAAATATTCTAAGAATAAATTAATTAAATGAGATTAGAAAAACAAAATATTCATATTAAAAAAAAATAATTCTAGTATTCTTTAAGCAGACATAAAATGGATAATGGTCACACTTATAATATATATATTATATCTTTTTATTTTATCTATATACATATCTTCCTTTTCGTTTTTTCTTTATTTTAAATATTCTATTAAATTATAATTATACCATATGCAAAAATATATATTTATACATACATTAATGGTAGATAATAAATATTTTTGTAAAAATATATTAATATAACGTATAATCAAAAAATATTTATTTTTTTTTTTTTTTTTGAATTTTTGTTCAAAATTATATTATATTTTTCTATTTAATTTGATACAATTATAATTACATATACATTACATATGACATTTATTTAATACTATACATTTCTTTTGCTATCGCAAAAAAAAAAAAAAATATATATATATATATATAATATTGGTAAGTAATAGCATAAGTGTTTCAAATGTAAATATATTCTTAATAAAATGTTAAAATATATATTTTAGTGTACTTTAAATAAAGTAACTTTCACATGTCATACGGCTTAATATTTATAATGTTTTTATCAATTTTTATTTCTGCATGCACCATTTTATATTATTAGGAATTGTTATTTTTTTTTAATTTATTAACTTTATAATGTGCTATATGCACTGAAAGAAAATTGGACTAAGAATAATATTTATATAATCCAAATTTCCTTTAAGGTTGTATTACTAGTTTAATTAAGATATCCACTTTATACTAGTATTCACCCATTACTATTTTGCAATATAATTTTGTATTTGATAAAATATATGCTTCTTGGAGTATTTAATTATTCATTTTATTAGTTTTTTTTAATACATATAATAATAAACGAAATTATATTATTCATTTGCTATAAATAATGTGACTCTTTAATTAAATATTATAAAAGTTTTAAATTATTCATCACTCATTAGTTATGCTTGTGTAATTATGCATAATATGAGTATCATGTGTATTTTATGTACAATTTTTATTTTGATACATTTTTCTTTTTTATATATTTATTATTTTTATATTTTTGTTTTCTTTTACAAAATTCTTGGTGTATATTTTTATGAATTTTACAAAAATAATAGGAATACTAAATTATATTAGAGAATAAGTAAATTAAATATTAAGGGTTGCATGATTAAAATAAAGAGATTTAATGTTTATTTAGAACATGTTTCATAATATAATGAATATTTATAACTTTTAAATATGTTATATTTTTAGTAAAAGATATATTAAAAAAAAAAATTGCTACATAATAGCATACAATACCTTGTTATTTTTGTTAATATCAACAAGATAAAATTTTAAAACTAATATTTGTTATACATGAATGTTATCAAATATATATTCATCTTTTATCACTCTTTTAAATAATAATTTTTATTTATGAATGTGTAAAATATTTTAAAAAAAAAGAACAAATATTATTAAATATAATAAAAGCATACAAAAAAGGTATTTTTTTCACAAGAATATCAATATAGCAGAATAATTATTTGTTCAATCCTTTTATTATGTATTTTGTTTTATATGCATAGTTAAAAACGTGGTGATATATACTATGAAGTACCTGAAAAACATTTTTTATGTGAAACAAAGTAGAGTAATTTATATTTTATAATATATATATAATATAGTCCCTGATGGGATAATAATTTATTTTATTAACTTAATCATGTAATATTATAATAATTTTCCTATTATTCCAGTTATAATTATTTATTATAAATTTCACGCAATAAATTTTTAGTGATAAACATTATTTGTCTATATTTTTTAATAAATTCACTTGTGAATATATATAATGTATTACTTTGTTATTGTTTTTATTATATGAATTTTGTATTATATATAGTAATATACTTTATGATATATATGAAAACTTATATTATATAAAATTCTAGCTAAATTAGTTATATAATACCAATGATCCTATCCCCACAAATAACTGTAGATTGAATAAGTCTAAGCTATGTGAATATTTATTTTACACTCTGTATTTTTAACATTTAATGGTAAGGACATAATTTTTCCATGAAATTTGTTTTATACGCAAAATAATTTATTTTCCCTGATATTTAATATGTATAATATCGGGACGTATTCAATATTTTTATGTTTGTTTATATTTTAAAATGGATGTTTCTTAAAAAAAATATTTTACATATTAATCTATGTTATAGTATTATTCTTGCTTTTATATTGGATTAAATTTATATTAATTTTGCAAATTATATTCTATGAAACACTGTTCTTTATATGTATAACATTCATTATAAAATATAATATACTTATTGAAGAGATATATAATGTAGTACTATTATTCTCCTTTAGCCTATAATTCATAATATATATCTTATTGCATATATTTCTAATTTGAATACCATTATTTGAATTGTATTCTTTATTGAAATTTTTTATAATAACAATAAAATAACTTTCTATATTAGTTTACGCGTTATTATATAATATTCTTAATTCTAAAAATTCAGTAATGTTCTTTATTATTTTCTTTATTTTAGCTTAAATGTTTTATTTTTCTTTGTTCATATTAAAAATAAATTTTAACTATTTTATTCCACACATCGTATTGTGAAAATAAAATCTCATTTATAAATGATATGCGTATTAGGAATATTGAAGGGAATGATATTGTATCTTGTATGTACTGTTGTATAAGTCCATCTTTTCATTTTCTAAATTATCCAAAGTTAGATCATCAGTATTATAATCTCGGTTAAATTTGTTTGTAATCTTCCATATTTTATGGTTTAAAAGTGTTCCTAAAGGAGTAAACTAATATTAGGATGGAATTTACTTTTGCAGATGTAATATTTATGAAATTTTAATTCTTTTATTAGAATATGTTATGTGATTTTTGATACATTATATGTATATTTAAATATTATATTAACCTTACAAAAAAGAAGAAATAACAACAATATCCCAAACATCATTCCTGAAATAATTCCTACAGTTTTACCCTTTCCATTATTAGATGTACTACTTGAAAGAGTATCAATACCAAAAGATCCAGCAATAGCTTCATTTTGTAGATGGCTTTGTGAGTCCTCAACTCCTGTTTGCAATAACTCAGTGACCCTTACTTCTGTCTCACAAGAGGGTTTAGTGTTTAATGCTGTGCATGTGGCTGATATATCTATGCTTGTTAGAAAAATCTTAGTTTCCTCAAAATTGTATGAAAAATTTTCTAATAATTTTTTATAATATTGATCATATTTACAATAATTAGCACTTATTACTTGATTATACAAATGTGCAGATTCATTCATGTACGTTTTATAGAATGATTCCTCATCCGCAAAATAAATATCGTACTTATCTTTAATCACTTGTATAATTTCATTACGGAAGAACAGTTCCTTTTTGTTATCAAATTCTTCATTATTATTATGAAAGTTTATAATATTACAGTTTTCACCATTTAATTGATCACATTCCTTAATATCATTTAATGCTTGATAGAGTTCTTTAAAATTATTGTTAGTAGTAAATTTTCTTATTTTTTCATACAAAAAATAGCTTAGGTATTCATAGAGTTTGTTAGAATTAGCCAATTTTAAAGACGTTGCAATGCTTTTTATGTTATTCAATATTTTTTGAGTCTTTTGACAAACACTGATTATATCATTCGAATGTAGTATATTTGATGCTATGGAACTTTTACAAATAGCATTTTCATTCTTCCTAATATTATAATATGTGCTAAAATTATTATAAATTCTATATAAAGGTAATCCTATTAAAAATGGATACTAAATAATAAAAAAGGGATATAAAATATGTTTATAAAAGCCTGTTTTGAAAAAAAAGGTGTAACACTTTCTTAGAATTATAAAATGAATAATTAAGGCTCAATATAGAAATATTTTATTGGATAATACTAATATACATTTTCATTCCATTTACGTAAAGTAGGATCTTCGATATTTTCAGACATATTAACTCAATGAAAATATAATAGGCATAAGTATATATTTATTTATATATAATAAAAAGATACAATGCATATGTAATGTTCAGATTTTTATTAATTATAATATATGAATAAATTTTTTCATAAAGAAATCTTATTAAAATTTTGTTAATTATTATTATTTTTCTGTTATGGCATTCATATAATAATATATAATTATTTTGAATAAAAAATGATGAAAATAAGAATTTATTAACACAAGAAGTACATTATAATATGATGTAAAAATATTTTTTTATGTATATGTTACATTAATACACATATTATTCAGCTATATTAATTTAAATTATAATGCATATGATTCTAAATATAAGCGTATGTATTGTTTCATTTTTATTTAAATACATATATTATTGCATTTCTATTCGATTTTTATATTGCCTATAAAAATACAAATACGCTAAAAAAATAATAATTAATTTTTTTCTGAATAATTCTTTTTATTAGAACAATAAAAACATATCATATATTATGAATATTATACCTATTAAGTTTATATTTATTTTTATTAGAATGCATTGAATTAATTATGCAAAAGAATATTAAATGAATATGTATATGGATTAATCCGATAAGAATACTTATGTTTGTATAAAAAATACTCCATAAAAAAATGCATCTAATTATATTAAATATATTTACTATCAATCGTATTTTTATGGATATGTCTTTGCTTAATATGCTTATTTCATCGTTAAAACTAAATAATTGTTATCTTCATATATAAGTATTTTAATCTACAGTTTTATATAATATTTTAAATGCTCATAATATAACATACACTACTTAATATATTTTTTTATTCATTATATTATAAAGTATACGTACATTTACAAATAGAGATTGACGATGTGATTATTATAATTTAATAGTATTGTGCAGCTCTATTATGATGAGAACTCAAAAGAGGGAAACAAGAGAACTATTAAAATGTTAATACAGCTATATATATAATATATAAAATGAAAGAAAAGTTTATATAATATAAATAACACAAGTTAAAAATATAATAAACATTTATAAGAGATATTTGATTATATTTTTTATAAATAATAAAACATTATTTAAACAACATATAGTTATAGTGAATATATACATTCCTCTGATATATATTTCATTTATATACCTTATTTTATGTTCATTGTAATATATAACATTGTATTTTCCAATAAACTAGCATGTAACAATTACTAAATACTATACTTATTTTTCTATATATTAATGGTATATAATACCTTATATAATTTTATACGTTATATATATATAACACATGAATTCACTTATATAAAACGCTTCAAAATAAAATATCTGTATAAATAAATATATTCTAATAAAATAATTAAAAAATAAATGTACATATTGTCAATATTAACAAATTTGAATTAAAATATTTTTTATGCATTATATAAACATGAACTAATTTTTTTTCAAAAGGTATATGAACAATTTATGAATAATAATATGTAATATACGTGGTAATAACAAATAAAAAACAAAATTACTTAAAACAGAAATACATTATCATATGTATAAACTTCGTTTCATTTTATTTTATAATTGACACGCTTCATTTAATTTTCATAGTATTACTATTATTTAATTATATTATTATAACAATACAAAGGATAAATAGTTATGTTAATAGAAAAAATAATTATTCTATATCTTAAATAATAGAAGTGTAATTGTACTCATTATAAACAATATTTTCTGTATTAGATTAATTTTTTTGAGAATGAATTTTTTTTCTATTTCGTTATTTAACAGTTTTTGGTTTTTTTCACAAATATATATACATATGTTATGTTTCTCTAATCATATATTATTCTAAGTTAAATTATAGAACATATAGCTCTTTCATTATTAACGAGTATTCTTTTTAATGTAATATTCTTAATATATTGTTTTATATTAAACTATATGTCGGATCTTATAGTAATTTTGTATTTTAGTGCTCGAATGTACCTTTTCATTTATCAATATTGTCGTCTTTATGTTTTTACTAATTTATAATTTATACTGAATAAATTTTATTATCTTAGTAACTGGATACCTTTTTTAAAATAGATTATTATTAAAGAATGGAAGAGAATAATTATACAATTTACACGATATTATAAATTAAAAGTACGCATATTATATATTTTAGTTTTTTATTGAAAATTAAAATATTTCATAAAAGCTATATAATTTTATCAAGTAAAAATGAGACTACTCATACTTTTATATTTTTTTATATATTGTAAAATTTGTTAATATTAAAAATTTACAAAAGAAAAGCAATTGAATAATTATATTAAATACTCAAAAAATGTTATATAGAATATACGAATTTATAAGAATTATGTATTCTTATAATAATATAACAAACCTGTAGTTTCCTAATAAATAACAATTATATGGAAAAATTTATATTTTAAAATTATTCAGTAATTTTCGTGCTTCGTATATTATTAGTATACAATTAATATATATATAACAATGTTAGTAAAAAAATTTATACTTAAAAATTATAAAAATAATATTTTTATCTTATTTACAATAAAGTATATATAATATTAGAAAATTATTTAATCAAAAATGTTTAAGATACAAAAATAATATGCACTTATAAATAATATAATTTGAAATAAATCCATTTACTATGTATATTGCAATTGAATCTTTTTTTATGTTTGTATACATATTTCTTTTTATGAAAAAAAAGAAAATGAATGCAATACGAAAAAAGTATAGTTATATTATTTTTATGATTTAAATTTATTTATTGAATACTTTAATTTTTTTCATATGAAATATATTGTAACGTTATTTTGGAAATATTTTACTTAATCTATATATATAATATATTAATTATTGCACTTTGCAGTGTTTTGAGATAATTTTTTTATTCCACTAGAAATATCCACTTATATTGTACTAATTAAAAAAAAATATATAATGAATTTTATAAATTTTAGTATATTTTTCCCATATTAAAACATACTGATTCTTTTTGTAATAGTTATATAATTAGGTAGTATTTATCATTTTATCGTATATAATAATTTTTCTCTAATTTCTTTTTGTATTATACACATATAATACGCTGATTTTCCCTTATATTTCACCGCTACTTATACACACAATCTTAAGAAATTTTTAGCATATGATTTTACCGTAATGTATCGACTTTATTTTAAAAATAATATAGTTCCTTATGTAATAGATTCATTCATCATTATTATTAAATATTAAAACTGTAAACAAATTAATTCGTGATGTGTAACATATTCACGAGTTCTTTTATTTTTTTATTATTTCTTTTTTAATTAATAATAAAATTGAGCGAGACAAAGTCTTTTGTGCTGTCTATTTATTTGTCTTATTCTATAATTTTTACATATTATATTCCTAATTTTGTAATTGGAATACACTCTATATTATTTTTTTTATTTTTAATTATTATTATATTTTCGATTTTATTAGCTTTATTTTTATATTTTATTTGTTTTTGCAAGAGCATTTTTGTTGTTCATTATATGACTTTTATTAATTTCATTAAGAATTATATGTTATATTATAATGAATTTCCTCCAAATTTATGTTCTCCTTTTTATAAATACTTAATAAATTGTTATGTTCTTAATTTATATTTTCCATCTTTTCCTTTTTCCCAATTCATTAACGTAATCAACATTCAAGGGGTACAAACTAATATAAATTGAATAAAATTATATATGCATATCAAAAATTTATATTACATTTATAATATCTTGAATGAAAAAATTATATCAATGATAATATAAAATAATTAATTTTATAAGATGCATTCATATTTACTCTATGCGTAAAGAATAGAACTATAAATATTGTAATAAATGAAAGAACAACTGGCATGGTAATATGAAAATTTGAAGTGTTAGTTGGAGAACCATTATAATCTTGAAGCGTATGCACAGATAATGAAGCAACTTGTCCCGATAATACTGATACATGTCTTACTTCAGTAATTTCGGAAACCGCTGGAATCACATTACATGTTTTTTTAGTGAATAGTTTACCTTCATTATACCATTCTTTTAAATTAAAAATATGTGAACATGTATAGACGTTATTACAACTTTTTACATTATACTTATTATATATTCGATTAATATGTGTGACATTATTATTATATAATTGACATTTATTATTATCAGTAAATACTCTATTTTTAATAGTATTATAATTTTGAAAAGTATCATACAAATTTTTCCATTTTTTCCATTTGTTCAAACTAATTTGTCTATCATAAACAAATCTACATTTCTTTTCTAATTCACCATTAACTCTATTTTCTACTTAAAAAAAGATAATTAAAAAATTTTCATTATATATATTATTTGCATGCATTGAATACTTTGTCCCCATTTCATTATATATCCAGAAATTAAAATACAGACAACGCTCAAATTCATTTTATGTATTTCTAGTAAAGTGATGGATTTTAAAAATTTCTTGAAAACATAAGACATAAATCTTATAAGTTGGGGTATTTATTAAGACGAGTTTATTTTTATTTGAAGTACTGAGTATAATTATTTATATCATTTGTCCTATTTAATTTAGTGTATATTTCAGACAATTTTAAGTCTTCTAAAATAATTTCCTATTGGAAAAAATCGGTAAAATGAACATTAAAAAGAGATATATTGTTTTTACTGAAATGAAAACTGTATTTATATTTTTATTAAATTTATTGAATAAATGTATATTTAAATAACTTTGGTGTATATATAAATTTCTATACAAAATTAATATTTACCGAAAAACCCATATCTTAGTGTTCTTTGTTCCTTAGAATACAAGAATTAATTATTTTAATTATAACATATATAAATATATATACATACAATTGAAACATATTAATTTTAAAATGTTCTTAAGCATAATTTTTTTTATTACTTGTTTCAATTCACATGTGTATGGTAGTAATTATATATTATTTTTTATTTTTAATTGTTTTTGATAATATTAATAATACTTATAAAATTAATATTTTAATTTGGTTAAATATAATTAGGGATATAATATTATAAAAATCAAAAAAAAAAAAAAAAAAACTGCTTAAATATTTCCATTTATATAGATATTAAATTATTCTTATTAATTTTTAAATTATATAAAAAATTAATTTTACAATGTAAATAAATAAATTATTTTACATTTATTTACTTAATTTACCAGATATATAATTTATATGAATCGTTTAATACGATGAATGTAATTTTTAACACTAGGTTACTTGTAGTATAAAATTATTTCCTTTGATAATAATTATGTAATTTCGGTCAAAGTACTTATTCGCCTTTGTATCTTTGAAAACACCTTATAATTATTTAAAATAATTTTGCAACGAGTGTTATATAAAATGAACTTTCTATATGATTACAATTAATAAAAATAATAACTAATTATAATATGTCTCGATAATATCAAATTAAAAATGAATAGTTAAAATGTATATTATGACACGATGAAGCCATTTCATTAATTTAGTTTTCTTGAGTTTTTCATTCATTTATTCATCACCCCTTTCTTAGGTATATTGTTTACAGTTATTTGTATTTTTTATTTTATGTATTTTTAAGGCATTATATTAACATTTTTTATTTCATTATATAAATACAGAGAGAAATGTTTTATTAACAAATTGTGAATATATTTGCATTATTATGAATAATAATAGTTTATCGTGAAGTATTTACTAATAAACCTGTAATCTATTATCAAATAATTTATTTGAAAATTTCATATTTAACTCAAATAAATAGAAACTAGATCTATTTTGAGCTTTTTCCTTGTAACACAAGAAAACAAAATTATAAGTATATCTAATTATGAATAATCTATGAGTAAAAATGATATAAATTACATATCTATCATGGTAAATACATTCTACTGGATTGATTAGCAAATATATTTAAGTAAATCACCATTATATTGATAATATTTTAATATGAAAATGATCATTATATTTTTATTATGGATTTCTATTATTAATAATATATTTTTATTAGATAATTTAAATAATATTCTATTTTTATAATAAGTCCAATTTATTTAATGAACTACCATAAAATCTTATACTAGATTTAAATTAAATACAGTATTTAAATTATTTTAAATGTTATTTTTATATATGCTTATTCTAATTTTATTATTTATTCTGCTCTTATTATACATTCACTCGTATATTTGAATATCCATTCATTTTTCAATTATTTCCGGTATATTGCATATATTATGGAATTGCTATAAATTTATATAACTCATCCATATTAGTGATTTTATTTCATTTATAATTTTTTTTATAAGGAAATTCTTAGGCATAATCAACTAGAATATTCTCAAAATAAAAGAAGGTATTTATATTTATCTTTACATATCTTTTACTTATTACAAACAAATTAACAATAATATATCTGTATAAGGCAGAATTTAATATTTTTTAATAAATATTACTTTTGATATAATAATGTTAAATACATCTATGATTTATATTGATAAATTTGCAAATGAGTTACATGTTAAGCTAAAATTAATTATATTACAAATGCAGTTATACAAAAATTTGAGAAACTGAGATATTCTTTATGTTTTGTTTTATTTATTAAATGTTACATTTTTTTATTATTAATTTTATTTAATTATACATTTTACATTATGCTTATTTATATGTGTAGTAAGTAATATTTTCATTTAAAAAAATTTAATTATTTTTACTTATTTTTATAATGTAAGCTACAAATTAGCAATTCATATTAAATGTTGTTATCATTATATTTATAAAAACAATTTAAAGTATTTCCTTTAATTAGTAATAGCATATTTATTTAATTTAATTATAATATATAACATTTCATAATATTAGTATTTAAATATATGCTATATAAACCTATTCATGCATAAAAAATAGAACGAGAATGTCAATATAAAAAATAATCAATAATTATCAATGAAATATTCATTTGAATAAGTATTTTTTCTTTTAATAATACAGTATGCAAATATAACATATAACTTTATAAAAATATAAAATAAGTCTAAACACAATAATCCCGCTTTTGCATGTTCGTGATTTTACTATCAATATATGAATCTTTAGTGGTCTTAGAAGTAACAAAAATATATGCCTTAACTATGAGTAAAATCTAAATAAAGAATAAAGAATATTCAAATTTATTAAAACGATGAGAATATATTATATGTATATAATGAGCTGCAAAAAAAACTTTTTTACTTTCTGTATTTTATCTCTACGAAGACCTAGAGCTTTACATATTTTATAGGAATGTTGTCATTATATAGTGCATAAAGTGTTATTCAATACAAATTAAGTAATTTATAAGAAAATATATGTATTGAATAGCTAGTAATAATAAATTTTAAATATAAAAAAATTATACTTTACAGAATGTCTATAAATTATTGGAGGTAGAGATATAGTGTATTTTTTCAATTGTAAAACTATAAAAATATATTGTTCAATGCAACCTAGAAATATTTCTTCTTTAATTTAGTAGATATCAATAAAACAAGTTATGTTCATATAATAGATTCATAAATACATTCATTTATATTGAAAGTATGAAAATTTAAGCAAGCGTATAAAATGTAGTAATAGTGTGTAATATTTTGTTCATTCTTTTTTAAAATTATCATGCTCAATCCTAAATAATATAGATATTATGTACTGAAAAAAAAAATTAATTTCTAAATATAGGGCACAAAAATATATTAATTTATTTGGAGTACTCAGAAGGAACTCTTCTATTTCAAATTCTCTACAAAAATTAATGTATTCTTGAAAAATGTATACTAGGCAAAATGTATAATGTACTTCTCATTGCTGTATTTTTTAATATATTAAAAATGTTAATACATATTTATTATAAATTATATATAATATATTCATGTTTTTTTTCTAATTATCTAGTTTTACACATTATGATATGATATATTATACTGCATATTATCAGAATATATGTCTTCATAATTTGACGTATCTGCTAATAATGGACTAATTGGATTATCACCCTGATTAACACGAATATCGCTTTTTCTTTTTAAAAATGTTTGTAACTTAGGTCCAAACGGTGTAAACTAAATTAGATATAAGTAATTAAAATGTATATATGCATATATAATACATATTTTATATTCATTAACTTTTTATAAGAGTAAAATAACAATAGAAATATGTAATATTTGTATTTTCATATATAAAATTATAATTACATTATATATAAGGAAAGAAAAAACACAAACAACTAATATTGGAACTGAAACTGAAATAATCTCATTAATTGTAGAATTATTATTTGCTTCACTTTTTTCTGGATTTGTTAAAAATGCTTGTCCAGCAATGGCTGATTCTCCATAGGGAGAAAATGATTGAGCTCCTAAATCTTTTCCTAATTGTTGACTATCTGCATGGTGGTCACTTCCAAAGGATGCACTATGTTGGACTGCTTGTTTATCTCTAGGCGTGCAAGAGAAGAATGGAAACACTTCACCCAAAATGTAATTATTACAAGTGTCAGTAATTTGTGTAACTTTCCCTCCTCTCTCGAATAAATTCCTTATGCCTATAAGATTATCCTTTCTGGTGGACATATTATCAATTATGCTTTGGCATTGGTCGCTAGTTTTAATATTAGTAGCTTTTTTTTTAATAAAGTCAATATCTTCACAAAAATAATACAATTGTTTTTCCTCATTCTTCAAATATGTATATTTATTTTTACAAAAAAAACCAGGTTTAGAAGAATAGTATTTATTCCTAATATCTTTAACTCTTTCTCTTAAATTATGAGTACTCAATGGATTTTCACTTAAAGACTCAATTTTTTTTAATATATCGAATGTTAAGTAATAAAAGTCTCTACAATATTTATCGCGACTACGTAAAGTTTCTTCAGGTAATTTATTAAAGTACTCTTCAGTATTCGATTCAAACTTTGTTATCCAAGCATTAATTTCGTCATTCGTTGTTATATTTTTAACAAAACTATTAACCGTATTATAATCTATTTTGCTTTTTAGCTCCTCGACAAATTTTACTGAAGGAAGTTCGCTTACATCTATCTTTTAAATTATTAGGACACGAAAAAAATCAATAAAAAAAAAAATACATATATTTATTTAAGTGGATATAATTTTTCGTTATTTCTATATAATATTAAAAATAATTTAGTATATAAAAATTATTTAGTGTAAATCTTTATTTTCCTTAATCAATGCATACCTCTTTCATAGTTAACACATGAAGATAATATGAATGTATTTTACTTATATATAAAAATATAAATTATGCTTGATATCTTGGTTAATATAAAAACAAAATCACTACAAAAAATATTGATATTATAAGAGTTGATTAATAATATATCTAAAATATAAGTAATTCTATATTAAATGAAATAAATGATAATATTATGTTTTAAGCACCAGGCACAACAATACAATAGTTTTTAAAATAATGAATGCTAATTTTTGATTATAAATTAAATTAAATTTTACTTATTTATTATAAAAGTAATAATGCATAAAAAATTCCACTTTCATCCTTTTTCGATTTATATGTAGTATATTACTCAATTTATATTTTCTGTAATACAAGTGTACATAATATATATATTTATTTAATATATGTTTTGTAGCTTAATATATATTATTTCTTTATAATCAATTAATTTAAAAATAACTATGCTTAAATGTTACTATTTCTATTTATATCTGAATCTATAATGATTTACCTTACTTAAATTTTTTTTTAACATAGAATTTATATTCTTATAAAAAAAAGATTAATACTTATTCCTTAACTAAATATAATATCGTAAATGATTTATATTTATAAAAATCATAAAAAGAAAGTTTTTTTAATTGTATAATATCAATAAAAAAAAGGCGTAATTATATTTATGGATGTATACATTACATTATTAAATTTAATATATTTTTACCGAAGAGTATTAGTGCAAATACCAGCTAAGTCTTCTAAATTTACAGGAACCTTTCTCTATATTTTGCTACTCAAACTTTTTTAAAATATTTCTCTACTAATTCCCGTATAATTTAGTTATAAACTAAAATATATATGATTTATAATTTTTTATTTAATAAAAATAACAAATTCTAAAATATGCATATAATAGTATTATTATAAATATTATGTATTTCTTGGTGTATTTGTGGAGGTAATTTTATTCTTTTCTTAGAAAGACGTATTTATATATAAATGTATATAACTCCATTACTGAGAGTATGTGGTAAAATGTATGGTTACTAATATAAAACAAATGCAGTTATGATAACTATACTATTATTATTCTTTAGTTATATATACATATATATATTATACGTATATAAATGCAATATTAAAAAATTAAAATACACCAATTTTTTTACTAAATATGATATAATATACATATAAAAATTGCTTGATTAAAGTGATATAAATTTATGAAAATTTTACTGTTAATTATTCTTTTTACATTTTTCCTTGTATTTTTATCTCGATGATATTTTGGGAAAATACATAAATAAAATTTTAAGCATATGAATATGTAATGTCTTATATTTATCAATAATACAGTTCTAATATGAACCACTGATTTATTACATGTTTATAATAAAAAGTAGTTCAGAAACTAAAAATAACAATGGAAATAAATATTAATAAGAAAATTCATGCGCATAATATTAAATATATTATTATATTTAAAATTTACGAACAGTTGCATAGATATCAAATGATAATTATTCTAATGTTGGGGTCGATTTTATAGTATAACAAAAATACTAAAGTAAGGGATAATTAATATTATTTTTATAACAATTACACTTTCTTTTTAATTTATACATTTTAATTTTTTATGAAAAATATATTACATTCCTTACACAATTGAAATTTTTTTTAGAACCAACTCTTTATATTTTTTCTGAATCATATTTAATTATTATTTTTTAGGTAACTTGTTTTATGTTTTAATTAATATATATCTCAAATGCAAACTTAAGGTGAGTGTTATTATTTGTGCGTACTTTTTATCGATTGTCCTTTTGTTTTATTTTGTTCTCAATAAACCACTATATTTTTATTGCAATAGTTGATTAATATATATATTCATATAACCCAATTTACGAATATTTATTTTTTCAATATTTCAATATTTTAATTATGTAATTTATGGATATGTATACATCATTTTAGAATAACTAAATTCTATGTAATACTTGAAAAATTTTATTGAGTTATATGCATTATAATATCATCAGATTCATTTCTTACAATATTTCTCATTTAATTTTGATACTTATTATTCTATATGAACAAATGCTTTGAGCATTTATTTAGTTCATATGATAATGTATATGTGTGGGCTATTAATCTATTGATTTAAGTGAATTAAAATATTCTCAATACTATTAATTAAGAATAAATATATATTTCCCATGTTATAATGCAAAAAATATATATAATGAAAAAGGTTCATTAATCAAATATAAATCGTTCAATAACTATTTCATTTACTAATCATTCATAAAATATATATTGTTATATTTCTTATATACTGTAGCATGTGTTATTATTATTAAATATAGAAACAACCAACAATGAATTTTTATTATCATTGTGTTATTCTCATAGATACATTTAATAAAGCTGCGTTCAATTGAAAGTAACAAAAAAAGATATATATTAGCATTAATTATTATATTAAAAAATGCTGCATTAACGAAAAATAATGTTATAAAATTTTTACTTTAAAGTTTGTATTATATAGATAAATTTAAAAGCTATAAATTTTTTAAGATATGAGCCATATTAAAGATCTCTGTATTATTTTAAAATAAGGGAATAAGATTTAAAAAAAAAAATCATATTCATGAACTTATTTCAAAAAGGTATTAAGAAATATTTTATTTAAAACAAGAATTCGTATACAAAAAAGGTACACATAATTATTCCTAGCGATATAGTGTTACATAAAAAAAAAGTTCAAATGTTTAAACTGCACCTGATATATTATATAAAAATTCATATATATTATGTACTATTAAGCTTACTTGTTATCCTTATCATAGTTTATTGTTTCTATTATCGAATATGAATTAGAATATATTCAAATAATTTTATTTTTGGTTAAATTAAAAATGTTTGTATTTAAGTATATTAACTATGTTAAAATGAAACCCTTCACAAATATAGAATAATTTTTTAACATCAGTTGTATGATTTAATCCGCAATATAATTTTTTATTATATTTTCTGCTAATTTATTTCATTGTTTTTTATTAAAAACTATTTATACATCCTATAATTACTTATATATTTTTTTGTCATAAATATTATGTTAATATAACAGATTGAAACAAAGCGCTATACTCTTATTATAATTCATTAAAGAGTAAAACAAAGCAACTTTATTTTATTTTACCAAATGCTTTATAACTTAAATTTAAATTTTATAATGTATATTTTTATTTATCACATAATTAACATATAATTTTTTTTTCAATTGAAATATGCTATATTATGATAATTTATTTTTTGTAATTTATTATTTTACATTGAGGTGTTATATTTGTGCGTTAAGTTAAATTGTTATTTTTAAAATAAAATTTTGATAAATTTACTTTGATTTTTGTCTATTCAATGAAACTGTAGAAAAATTCATTTTCAAAAACACCAAAACATTTCTCAAGAAAAAATTTCTCGTATATATCACGTTTTCATTATTCATTTTCTAATGAGAGATATTGTAAATTAATTTGATTTTTTTGTGTATTTATCCGTTGAGTTTTAGATTTATAGAAAAAATGTAATATTTCTTTAAATATATTATTCAAATTTTGTTTCATATTTCGTATTTGAGGAAGTATCCAGGGTCCAACTGGGGTAAACTACATTTAAAAAAAAACACACACATACTAGGTAGTATATTTATTTGTAGATATTTTCGATTAAAATATTATTTTAAATATTATAATGAAATCTGTATACAGTTAGATAAAATATTTTATTAACCTTATACAAAATAAATATAATAAAAAATATCAATAATAACGAAGAAAAGGCAATTAATATATTTGAACGTGAAAACCCCAATCCAGAAGAAGCCACAAGAACTTCGTCTCCATCATGGAAAGAACCTTGCATTTCACTTTCATCATCTTCTGCACCAATTATTCCAAATGATGGTAAAGTCTCATCTATCTATGGACATTTAGGTAATATCTGTGCTATATGCCTAATATAGTAAGATTTGTATTCATTTAACTTATTACAAAAAATATTTATATTTTGCTTGTTACACATACGTTCGTAACTCTTATATAAATCAACACTATTATTAACTTCCCTACAATTATATCCAGAATCATTAATATTATTTAAAAAACTTTTCAATTTATAGTTCATATTATGTAGATCATTTATTTTTGTAAAATCTTCTTGCTGAATAAATTCTACGTCATCCTTGCATATCCCCATTTCGGAAGAAATGTCTTTGTATGCATTCATCAACATTACGTCATTATATTTAGTGTATCTATTGTTTCTAACTTCTTCATTTAATATGTAGTTAAAGAATTTACAATGTTTAGGATTATCTTTAATCGGGCAGTTTTCGTAAAAATTTTCTATATATGAGGTAACCTTTACACAATGATCAATAAAGTCTTTTTCATCTTTTAAATGCGTTTTTCCCTTCATCTCACAAAGAGCTTCATATTGTTCTCTAATAGGATTAATAATAGTAATATTAAGTCTACATTTATCCGTTGGGAGTTTACTTACAGCATTGTACTAAATGTGAAAAGTAAAAACACAATAATAATTATACATTCAGTGAAAAAAAACAATTTTTTGGAAAAGCATAGATTAATGAAATAATTTTATGTACTTGCTGCTTATAATAAAAAATCAAAATATACATATTCTTCCTCTGCAATAGATGTCATTATATATTAGGATACTTTAATTAAATGAAATTATAATAATTAATAGCATATAATAATTACATGTTCATTCAAGAACATATTCAACATACATGTGTTACATATTAGTCTATAATATTTATAATAAGTACGTACTCTTCTATTATTATTATATATTAATTAATTGCCTGATTATTTAAAAATATATTAACTGTACATATATCAGATAAAATGAATAACTATGCAAATTTAAAAAAATAATAAATAATGAAAAAAAAAATTATATTATTATATTGTAACTTAATAATATATATCATAGGATAATTTTCCAATATCATTATATAAATAATGGATGCATAATTTAAATAATACATTTCATTATAATACAAATTATTTTTATGATATTTAGGTATAAATTATATTTTTTACCAATGTGTACCCTGGAAATATCCTTTTCACATTTTATATGTGATACATATTTATAAATTGTTATTACTAAATAGGATAAAATATAATTATTATTAGTAACTACTCAATTTAATGTACTAAAATATATTATATTACATTATAAGTTTACCTCCTATTTAATTGTACCTAAAAGGGTAAATTATTTATCAATGCTAAATAAATAGTCATAATAATAAAAAATATACTAATTATTAACCTGATAATACAATTCCAAAAAAAAAAAAAGAATTATATATGATAAAAAATATTTTACATAGGAAATATCTTTATCTGTACTTTCAAAATTTATTAAATATCTTATATACTAAAGTAAGAATATACTCCTTGTGCATCTCTCCATTTTATCTTATCAGCAATATATGATTTTGTTTATATTTTAACTTATACTAATATTATATAAAAATGTCACTTATATTATAAATGTATTTTAATATAAAAAATGCACATATGCTGCAATTGTATATGTATAATTTTTACAAAATTAATGTTTATTAAACCTAATACAAATTTGTAATATGTAATTATGTTTTGTTTTCAAGAAAAATGAAAGAAATAAAATTTTATATTTTATATATACATGATAAGTACTCTGCAAGAAGTTATTGCAGGAATACATAAAATGTAAAGTAATTTTAGTAGAGTAAAATTGTATAATTTTAATGATAATACTAATCTATGAAAACAGTGGTTTATCCTATTACTAATATGTTATGAAGAGGTTTATGTGTGAGTTAAACTTATCGTTTCTATTGGTTAATATAATTTGTTTTTATTTCTACTATTTTTTTATTTCCTTAATTTTTTATTATTGTATTAATATATTACACATAATCTTTAATTTTCTCCTACTAATCAAGCAAAAACTGTAGCAATCATATATGTAATTACGAGAATTTTTTTTTTTTTCTTGTTGAATATATTATGAATATTTATATTAATATCTCAGAATGTTTCACAATTATCATTATTTCTTTTTATTATTAATATAAAATAACTTTATATATAATGTAATTCGCGTTAAATATTTTTTTTTTCAAAAATTTTACACAAATTATCTTTGTAATTTTTTAATAAAATACACATTATTATTAAAAAAAATTATATTATTTTTTTAGTTATTTTTTTATATTATCTACTAGTATTTATTTTTATTTTTATATTTATACCGACATATAATATTATGTTATTTTCTTTTTTAGTTTATGTATTCAAGATTAATTTTATAATATTTATTTATACTAAATTCAAATATTACAATATAATAGTTCTTTAAGTAGTTCTATATATTTTACATTAAAAAATAACGGAATTGTATTTTTTTTATTTTTAATATATTTATGTTTTTATGATTTTGTATAATTAAATGTATTTTTGTGGTTGTAATTACGTTATATATTCTTCTACATGTATTTACGCATAAATGCACAAGAGTGCAATATGTGTAAAATTTCGCGTTAAAATTAATAACAGTAGATATATGAATAAATTATTTCTATTGAAAATGATATGATATATACTTTCTTCTTTGACCAAAACTTGGATTTTCATATTATCCGGAATCCTGAAATGATTGTTCTGTAACTTCGATATCTAAAATTTCAAGAAATTCTTTTTTATTTGACCTATCTACGAAAAATGAGAAAGGACAAAACTATCATATAAAAAATATATAGAATAATTAATATACTACCTTTATTTAAGTATTATAATGATTTATATAAACATATTACTAAATATATGAGTAAAAATTTTGTAATTACAAATGAATGTATTATCATACTTTATATAAAAAAAATATAGTGAATAAAAATCCCCAAATTGTAAGAATGAATATGAAAATATTTTTAAGAATTTAATGTTTGATGAATTGATGTTTTTCCATATTATAAATATCACATTCGAATATAGGAAACGCTTTTTCAAAGGTATTAAGTGAACATTTGTTATCAATATCACAGGGATATTTATATTTTACTTCTATTAAGTAAGATGCACATTTTTCCATGAAATAAACGTTTTTATATTTTGCGTAATCTGAGTATAATGAACATTTATGAATATTATCATTTATGTAATTTTTACTTAATAGGTAGTCCCTTATATAGCAGAAATCGAGAAAATCATTTTTAAGTGTTCATTCTTTCTTATTTTTTGATAGAGGAGAAACATTATCATTTCTCATACAATTTCCATTACTACTTCCGTCTCGTAGTTTTACCCATAGTAGTTTAATGAAATAATTTAACCAATGTTTATATAAATAATTACTGTCTCTTGAAACATAATCATCTAATTTATCATCTAGTCAGGAATTCAAATATCTACAACGTTTTTTAAAATCAATATTTTCATAATTCGAAAAAACGGAATTATAATTTTTTGCTAGCTTACCAACAGTTGTTCTAGCTTCGTCATTAATTAATGATTTATAAGTCTCAAAAGGATGTATATTTGAATAATTTTCCACAGTGCATTTTTTTTCAAGCATTCAATAAATGTATTAGGAACTTTTATTCCTTCGATAAGAATTCCCTGAAAATTAAAAGAAAAGTTGGTATACATACATATATTTTCTTAGTTTTATTTATTAGTCCATATTAATTTGGAGTTATAATATTTATAATAAATTATTAAAAATGAATTTTATTTTAAAATATTAAGGATTCTACTCATTCTTTGATATTTCTAAAATTGTATTTATGTCTAAATTATTTTATATTGTATAATAACTAATAATATGTATTTATAAAAAAATTATTGTAAAAATAAATTTACTCACATTTTTAACTTGAATTATATATAGCATACAATACGTAAATTGTGTTTTGATACAAAATATTCAATTCATTCTTTTTATTTTTTCTATATTTTATGAGTAGCAGTAATCACATAACAGTTATTTATTAGTAAAGAAGATCATGTACAGAACTGCACAATCTAAAATTTTCTTTAAAAATTATGTAAGAAACAGTTCTAATAAAGTAATATGTTTATAAAATAGCTTATTTTTTTATTATATTTGTTTTTGTATTAAATTACATTCAACAGAAAAACAATTTATGCAATATATATAAGGAAATTATAATTAATTCATAGATAATAAAAGGAGAAAAAAAAATTTAATATTTAAATTGTAAAGAAAACAGTACACTATCAAAAACAAGCAATTATTTGTAGATATGTTAAATGAAATTATTTCATTTCAATAAGTTCAATAGGTGCATTATATTTTATATGTAAGAAAATTACCTAATTCTTCCTTTATTTTGTAATATTTGTAAAAACAAAGGGATACTATGAATAAATTGTATAAAGCTGTAAAAATATCCTTCCTTTAAATAGAAATAATATAATTAATTTATATATTTCGTTATTTTTTTATTAATTTGATGTATAATCTTATTTAATTTTGCAATAATGTGCTTAATTGAACACCCCCTTTATATCCAATAAAAAGTATTAAATATTCATCTGTTATGTAATTAATTCCTTATATAATATTACATAAATTGTTTGATAATGAAAATAAATATATCATTTCATTAAAAGTATTATTAAAATATTTAAAATTATAAAAATTTATATGCATTAGTTTAATATAATCATTGAAAGAATGAAAATTGTTCTTCTTAATTGGTATATAATAACATGACTTCTAATCAAGTATTAAAATTAGTGCAAATATTATTTCGACTATTATCACAAAAAACTATTCATTTCAAACTTATATATTATTTTAAATATTACTTATTACAGATATATGTAATTTTCTTCAATAGTACTCGATGCTTATAAAATGAAATAAATTATAATTCCATAATTTATATATAATAATGCCTGTAAAAATAGTTAATTATGGGCATTTATGTAATTGCATAATATATTTTAAAGGAAAAAAATAATGCTTTTTTGTTCTAAAAAATATTCTTGTTTGGGTGTTACGAACAATTTAATAATTAATAGAAGGTGATATTGTACATTTTTTATTTTTTTGTTTTATTTCATTTTTACTATTTTATTTTTTTTTTAACATTGTTTCTAGTAAATTTCTATAAATTTCCTTTAATATATCATATTTTATTCATATTATTTAATTTTCAAGGGAGTTCTTTGGAAATTTAAATGACAGCTAAAATTGTAAAGGGTCTTTTAAAAACATCGTTCTTATAAAAATAATATATGTTGTAAGTAGCACATTAAATATGTGTGAAGTATTATTTCTATTTTTATGTTACTAATCATATGGATTTATTGCGTTTTCTACATATGTTAATGACACCTTATACTATGTATTTTTATTAATAATATTTTAAAAGAAATATATATGAATATGCAAAAATTTATAAAAAAAATTTTAAATAGTCCATTACATGTTTTTATTATTAAAGAACAAAATTTTTTATTAGTTTTTAAAATTAACTCTCATATATATGTTTTAGATTAATTTTATATTGTTATTTTTTAATGTATAAATGATTCCCTATAAATATATGTTATATATATTATTTGGCATTCTTATTAATAATATTGTGTTCTCTTATTTTCATGGTATTTAAGCTTTACTAGAAATTCATTTGAGGATGATAAATATATATATATTCCTTATTCTAATTCAATAATTTTACTTTTTTTATTATATTTAATTTATACAATATGACAATATTTAGTGTTATAAATCATTTTATTTTTATATCTTTATAAATAATTCTTCAAAAATATATATTTATATATATCATTCATTTAAATTATAAAATTTTCTTCTTTCTTGGATAACATAACTTCTTAATATATTTAATGTGGCTAATTACACATAGCATTCGTATAGTATTTCCTGAAAAAAAAAAATTCATATATTTTAAATGTACAAGTGAAAAAGTTATTAATATTGTGTGAATTATAGGTAAACATGTTTTACTTATGAAAAATACGAGAAACTTGTTTCTTAAATATATATATTTATATTTATATTTATATAAAAGATCATGATATAATATTTTATTATTACATGATTTAATTTCTTAAAATTCATTATGTAAATTACAAAGGTATTATTTATTATATAAATAAATTCACATATTCCGTACGTTTTGAATTAGAAAAAAAATCCTTTTAGAAATTTAGTTGAAGAAAAAAAAAGTTTTATAATATATATTTCAGTAAAATTATTAGTGGATTAAATAAAACTATTTCTAATATATTTTATTCCATGCGTCTATTTACTCCTTAAAATAAAAGAATACATAAAGTTGTTATAAAAATAGTTAAAATATGTCTTATTTAATAAATGAAAAGTAATACATATGCATGTATTAAACGGAATAGTAGAGAGATATAAAATTACAGTTATATATGAAATAAATTTATAAAAAAATAGTTAAAAATATTATACGTTTACATAGTTATACTAATATATATTTACATGCTTACTGAATAGCATATTATTATTTTATTTATATTCTTAATTCTAAGGTCTATATAATATATGAATACGTATGAGATACTAAAAAAATAGGTATATAATAAATTAATTTTTAGGCACATTTTTCGGAGAACTCATATTTCTCATAAAATATAAAAACAAGTTTCTTGTGAAAATTTCCTTCACTTACATTTTAATATGATATAAATAAAATTATTACGAAATTATTAATTTCTCTCCATTATAATTCTGCTCAAATTGTGTGTAAATGAAGATATCCTTTCCATCAATTGTATTATTATAATCTATTTAACTAATTACAAAATATAAAATTATGTTTAGTTCTATTTGCACACAACATAAATTATTATATACCAAAAGAAAATTTATAGATAATATAAAGAATAATTAATATCTATAAGAATTTCAACTTTTTAATATGTTTTTATAATGTAATATAATTTTATGACTTATACAAATGCTTATTTAATGTGTTATATCAATAAAATATTGAAAATATTTTGTTCGGTCTATGTCGTAATGCATTAGTCAAAAAAGACATCATATAGTTAATTTATGAATTAAATTAAAAACATGTGATAAAATTAACAAAAGCATAATTTTTAAAATAAAGATTGAATAATGAGTAATAATAAAGGAATAAACAATTAATGCTATGTAAAGATGCATTCAGAAATATATTTTTAATATATTTATATTCGTTGTAGTTTGTTAAGTATATTGATAATTATTTAATATACAAATGTATTATTAAATTATTCAGTAAAACATGAATAATGATATTTTATAAAATGTATAAGGGGTTAATGAAATAATATGCTAAATATAAAATAACAAAAAAACTATAAATTACTATGTAAATGTAAATCGTAGAATAAAAAGAATATTTTAAAAATATGAAAAAGGTAGAATGTAAAATGGATAAAATTTGAATGAAAAAATAAGAATTTTAACATAATATTTCTAATTATTTAACTTTATTTTTAATATTAATGACATTATGTATAATAATATTTGTGAAATTTCTTATGTGCATGTACTAAAAATATATCACTTATTAAATTAAGCGAAGAATTCTCATGCTTGATAGTAAGCTATATTATATAAATCGTTCTGTGAATTTACATCTGTAGCTATTGGTTCATTCCCTAGAAAATCTTGATGATATTCATCTCTTAGTCCGTTAGTAAGTTTTACTTTATTTCCAAGTATCTTATTATGTAACCAGGGTCCAAGTGGGGTAAACTGATGTATTTCAAATATTAAAAATATATATAATATATATGTTATATAATAATACAAAATTTAACTATGCATTACTTCATAAATTATAGATCTTATATTTATATTTACTTTATGTATTAAGGAATATATGAAAAGTATTCCTATCAGTGGAAAAGTAATTGACATAAACATTTTGGAAGTTGAGGAAGTAGATGCACCCGGGTTTAATACACTTATATCCCTACTCTGTGAAGATGAATGATTAATTTGCAGTTGTTGTGATACTCTTTCTGCCTCCAATCCATTCGAATCTCTATAAGTTTTCTGCAGTGTATGACATTTCAATTTATCCATTAGTTTTTGTGGAATATACTTTTCATCGCAATCGAAAAAGAACATTCTACATATGGGATCATCCTGTTCACAACATTTATCCTTGTTCTTTTCATAAATATCATTAATATGTTTCACATAACTGTAATATTTATTGCATTCATTAATTTCTGTGAAATGTTTTTGAACAATGTGCTCTTCATTCTTAATATAATCATAAAATTTTTTGTAATAATTCAAATGAGCTATACAAATATCGGGTTCATAACGAACACTACAATAATTATTTAAAAAGGTAGTATTTATTTCTCTCCATTTATCTATAAATGGCCCTACAATATCTTCACTGAAAGTACTGCTCATATATTTTCCAAAATTATTGCTTATTTTATCGTATAACCAAAAATTTAGAAATTTACAACGTTCTGTAATATAATTTTCATTAGTAGAGTTTTTCATTAATTCTTTCATAATTCCTGCAAAATTTTCACATAATTCCCTAATTCCAGGATAAGTTAACTCTAACTTTAATATGTCTTTAAAATGTGTCTTACAGTATTCCGCATCGTGTAAATTATTAAATTCTTCATATATTCCATGTGATGGTAATTTAGTTATAATGTCTTTCTGAAAATTATGAAGAATGGATAAAATAATTAAACATGCATATAAATAATACTAAGAAAAAAATTTAATTTGTTTTTCATTAGTAATAATATATCTCAGGAAATTCTTGTAACTAGTAATTTTATTTAAATAACTGATGTACCCATTCTTCCTTATTTAACCCAGACATTTTGTTTAAATAAATAAAATTATGAAATTTAATGTAAACTACAAATGTATGTAAACTTATTTATAAAAAGAAATGATAATATATTATACTTATGCGTATTACATATTTTTACTGTTAATATTAAAATTTAATATATATTTCTCTGTTAAAAATATTTCTAAAAGAACTTTTTAGAATAAAATGTATAATATTTTTATTCTAATATTGATGTAATATATTAATTATTAAAAAAGAAAAAAGAAAATAGTTACATAACAAATGTAAATAAGAAACACAGAAAACATATATTACAAAATATGCTTTATATATATACCAATAAATGATTACATATTTAATCTGTGCTAAAAAGTTTTTCTTTTATATGAATATTTGTAATTAATGATTTTTATTAATGAATATATTTTTCTAAATGCATGGATGAATTAAGAAACGTTTTATAAATGAATATAATTATTCAGAATACATAATAAGTTTTCGTATATTAAAAGATAATAATTTGTTCTAATGAAATTTCATATCATTCCACAAATTTATTTTTTTTTATTTTAATAATAATGTTCTATTTATGCCTGATACTTATAAGTTTACCCTTAATTTACAGTTTCGTAAATTCTTTTAAACAATGAATCATATGTAAGCATTATATGAATATAATATATTTTTTGAATTAATAACCAAAAATAATGATATATTTTTTTATTATATATTCATAAAAGAAAGATTTTAAAATTAAATTTTGGTATATTTGAAATAAGTACTAAGAAGTATACATTTTATCTCTTTGCAAAATAACATTCTCCTATATGTAAGAAATATTATATAACATGTTTATTACTAACATATCAATATTTATAAGTATATAATTTATTAAATTAATGAATCATATTATTTAGCTATATAATAATGAAATATATATAAATATGAAGTAATTATAAAAATTATAATAATATATAATAAAAATTTAATTATTCTCCTATGTCGAATTGATCACTGCAACGATCTAGATATATATATTAAAGAATTTTTTTGAATTACAAGATTTTTTATTTTTATTTAATTAAAAATATATTGTAAATTTTGGAGGATAATATTTATGTTTAAAATGTTATACATATAATGTTTGCTTTAAATATATTATACAATATAATCAAAAATTAAAAAAACATATAATGTGTACTGTAAATAATATACTTGTCTAATATTTTAGAGGTTTTATAAATTTTATAAGTTTTATGTTATTATAATTTAACACCAATAAACATTCTTAACTTTTTTTAGTTTTACGTGTACATTATTCTACCAAAAGTACATTAAATGTAATCAATTACTAAGTAAAATGAAATATTTGCATTAAAATTCATTTTTATAATATAAATTTTATTGTTAATTATATTTTTTTATCGTTTTATTATATGGTTGTTTTTTTTTCAGTTAATTACCTTTATTTTCGTCTATATATTAAAAATTGTGCGTTCATATTAACAATTAAGTGTTCTTATGGTAATATTTTATTTATTATTAAAAGGGTACATTTGAGAATATTTATTTGATTTATTCTAACGAGTTTTTTCTATTTAATTATTTTTTTGGATATTTTAGTGGGATTCTTAATAAGATTCGTTATTCTTGTTTTTGGTATTTTTTATGCAAGAATACTTCGTTTTTGTCCAAATTATTTTGTTATATATTTTTTTTTTTAAATTATGTTCTATAAGTAAAATTTTTTTTAAATTATTTGATAGTATATGTTAATTGTTTTAAGATTTGTATCACATATCTGAAAAAGAATCAACTGTATTGCTATCTCGAGTATGAATGAAAAAAAAAGATATCACATTTCTCTAATGTGTTCCCATTTGTCAGTAATAACATATATATTTATATATATATTTCTAAATTTTACTTTTACGAAAAAATATAATTTAAAATAATAACGCATAATACATTAAACGAGAAAATTTTATTTTAATTATATTAATTGTTAATACAAGAATATTCGTGCGATTTTATCATATTCATATATGTTTAAATTGATTATTAAATGTGCGCAGAAATGAGTGATAAACTTATGATACCTATTGTAAAAATTATAATTATTTATTTTTAATAATAGAAAAAAAAGAACAATACATTTAAAAAATGTTCATAAATTTTATAATTTATATTTACTCCAACATGTAAAATAAATCAAAAAAAGTTTTTAAAAGATATTTAAATATATCTCACCTTTGTTTGTAGTAAGGTAAAGATATTCTCTTTATAATATCATATTATTCTTTTTATTTTGTATTTGTTTACTAAAAATAAATTTGTTTTTTTCTTTAAAAATTTGAATACATATAATTTATATCAGTGAAATAGCATTCATGGATTATAATGTATTTATATAATTTTTAAGTTTTGCTCATATTTACGAAATGCATATATATCCAAAAATTAATATTAGTATATTATAAGTTATAAAATCAATAGAGGTATATAAATTACTCAAAAAAATGTGCAAATCATGTATGACATTTTAAGAATTGATGTTCATAATTATTATAAACTAATAAATAAACAATAAAAAGAACATGTGAAAAAGATTAACAATATCCTTTACAATATAGCAATATTAATATATATGTTCATATAAATATTAATATTCCATAAAAATATATAAATTAATTTTTTAAATCATTTACTTTATATTAGATTCTTAACATAATAAAAATGCATAGCTATAACATATTAAGGAAAAAAATTGAAAAATGAAATAGTGATTATTGTGTTATTATTATATGTAGGAATATATCAAAATAAATAATCCTAATTATATTTTATGAATGACAATAAATATATACATTTAAATTATTTATTTTTAGCGTACTCAGCACATAATATTTAGCAAAAAAAATTTTCAGAATTGGCTATAATATTTTTTTTATTAATTGATGTCTTAGAAAAAAAGTTCGTGGTTTTAATGTACTATGTCATTATGTTATTAAACATGTAATATTTCATGTACGTAATTTTACGGATTAAAATACATTTATTAATATGTACATACACTTTCATATAAATGCATACGAATATATATACTTTTTCCCATTATTAATTGCTTATTTTATGAATATACTTATTTTATATAAGTAAATCTATAATAATTATTTTTATATCAATGAATAAATTACAAAACTTTCTATAATATATTGATACATAAGTTTGAACAATATAGAAAGTTTCTATATTATTATTACACATACATTACCACATCCTTTTTAGCATATTGTAACTACTGTTAAAAATTTTTCTAAGTTAAAGTTAAAATGATAATTTTTTTATATTTATATAAATTATAGCAATATATATGTATTTTTTTACTTCTTAATTTTAAGTAATCTTGAGAATATTTTAAATATTTTATTTTAATATTTATTTTGTATTATAAGAACTTTAATATATTTAATTTTGTTCTAATCTTTCTCAAATTAAATGAATTTTCATATATTTAATAAGTATAAATTAGCAAAAATATTAAAAGAAATTGTGTATATCTTTCTTATAATTTATTAATTGTAAGTTTCTGAAGACTGAATAATATATTTTGTATTATGAACAAAAAAATAAAATCTATTGTTAATTTAATGTACATTTTGTGGGAATCAATTTTAATAAAATTGTCTATTATTGGAAATAATTATAATTAATTATGCAATAGAATTCTTAAATAACAACTTTTGTTAGTATTTTTAGAATTATCCCTCTAATATGACTTTCTCTATATTTAAAAGAATTAATAAATAAATAATACTTTATAAATAGAAACGCAGTTGAAATATTCATTTCATCTGTAATATCAATAAATTATATTGTCTTTGCTACCAAGGACACTAATCCTTGGATAAGCTTATTTCATATTGAGAAACAATGTTATTCACTGCATCCACATGTTTCTGCAAGTTAAAAACATTTACATATATATATTTCTAAAGAAATTTAACACGTTTCTGAAAATTATGATCCTATATATTGCAAAAACTATATAAGTTTTTTACAAAATTTAACATCTTTACCGAAATTAACTACTCATTTATAGTTAGCCGTATATCTATAACTACGTTTTTCTTCAATAATGTAAATGTAAATAATATAACATTTTCATTTTATTAAATATATCCTTATCAATATCATTTATATGTAAATGAAACATGCAACAAATAAGTAAAGTCTTATTATTAGCTTCACAATTTAGCAAAAATATGAAGCAGTTATACGTGATTTGTTAATTTTTCTTATATAAAAATTTAACCAAAATCTAGAGAAGTATGGTATACAATATAATCATCCGTTTTCATCATTTTAATATAAATAGATTAAAAGATTATAAACTATTAAAAATAATCACACAATATTATATTTTCATATGTCTAATAAATATGGTTGTATACATAGGGGCCATAATTAGAAGAGGCAAACCAGTATTTTCCAAAAATTATGCTAAAATAAGATTAAAATGTAAAAGTTTCAAAAACTCCTAATAAAAATAAAATGATAAAACAAAAAATATATATTTTTTGGAAAACACTAATTCCAAAGAATAATGACCTTTTTAATTTTCTTTACTAACAGAATATTAAAATATATATCCTAAAACAGAAAGCTCAATCTTATTAAAAATATATATCATTAACAATTTTAAAAAAGTGTTTTATAAATTAGAAATGTCGATTAAATAAAAAATTAAACACTACTACGTTAAAACTTATTGTATCATAAATTTATTTATGTAATAACTCGTGAGGTACATTATTTTGAATGTGCTACTATACTAGCTAGAAGCTGTGTTTTATAATTTATTTATACTATTTTCTCTTTTTTCATATTGATAATGTGTTTATGGAGTTAAAATATGATTAGAAAAAGCTTTTGGATAAAAAAAAATATATATTATGTTAATATTTTTTGCCAGAATATAATGCAAAATATATGAGAAACTTTATTTAATTATTTAAAAAATCACTACACTATTTTTATGTTAACATATTTTAATTATAACATTTGGTTAAAAATAAAAATCAATATATGTAATTTGAAAAAAGATAATTTTAGATATTGCTAAACTAATATGTATAAGACAGCATCTGTATAATGGTCCTGTTTTTTTTATAATTAAATAAAAAAATTAAAGGTATAATTAAATTAATCAATTTATAATTATTAAATGGATACTTGCAATATATATTTTTTATTACTTAATTGTGTGTGCACAGCTAAAATTTTATTTCACATTCATTTTTTTAGAAATATTATAACTTAAACAAATAGTTGGTCTCTATTATTAAAAATGGAGTATATTAAATATTTGTTTTTAATAATGTTTACAAATATATTATAAACACATTATAAATGGTAGTATGAATAACGCATGACAAAAGAATAGATTATGCTCTAATTGTGATCTAAATAAAAACATGCTCATAATATAAATAATAACAACATCCTTTTTTTACTTTTATAAAATATTCTCAGTAGTGTATATATATATATACATATAGAAAATAATCACGAGTTTTAATATTAATTATTTAGAATAATTCAATATTTCCCTGTGAGTAATAATGAGTAATAATGTGTGTAAGATAAAATGCAGAAATAAAATTTTAACAAATTTGCTATTACAGATAATTATAATTAATTTAAAAAGAATGAACTGTGAAACAGAAATAAGCAAAAGCGTTGTATATATTTATAATTTAACATAATAAATTATAACTTAACTTTAGTTATATATTCTAATACCATAGATATAGAATAAAATATCCTTGGTATAAATGAAAATTATATATATTTTTAAATGCATTTTTTTTTTTATTCTTCCGTATAAATATTTGGAACATTTTGATTATTATATGGACTATTTAAAGAATATAGAAAATAAAAGTTCCAGTGGAAATATAGATAAATATTGCATTTTTCGTAGTGACAATAAATGGCTACTTTCACATTTCTATAATATTTGCAAAGAATTTAAATATCTATATAACGCATTTAATCATACATAACACAGATAAACAAAGAAAACACTTAATAAATATGCATATTCGTTTTTGAACTACTGGTTAAATGATAAATTAAGAAGAAAAATTGGTCATTCATCAATTTGTATCAAAGAGTTTTACTAGAAAATTAATACAATGCATAGTAATTTTTTCAATAGTAACATATAACTGAAGGAAAAGTTGCATAATATTAATCATTTTCATTTCGAAAATATGAATATATTGTATGAATTATGTAATATTAAGAATAAAATTAATATATTAATAAAAATAGAGGATTAAAAAGAGCATTGTATATTATTGTTAAAGTACAAAAAGGAATGTTATGTAATTACATAAAAGGTATATTTAACTGTACACATTAAGGCACTGATATTTATAAGGAAATAAGTGAATTTAAAGAAAATAGTGAAATTACCTTAAGGGATAAGTTTTACGATATAAATTATTGCGAATCAAATGAATTAATTCATTTACCAAGTTACAACGCTGTAGTATTAAAACATAGAATTATTAAAGGTATTAAAAATATAGTTCTAATCATTATACCATTTTTAGGATTAATATTTTTTTATAGGTTTTAAAAAGAGATTTATAATTTTTAATGTAGAATATGTATCTTAATTTATGAATTAATAGAAAATTAGGAGCATAATTTATTAAATTTATGCATATATAATTTTTTCCGGTATTGTTAATTCTCTCCATTTCGTAAGTTTATAAGTGATAAAACAAAATGATCAAAAAATACGAGGATGAATAAGGACGAAAGTAATAATGAATTATTTACACTGTCTTCAGATGTTGAAAATAGCATTTCAAACAATGACGAATATAATGTAGTTACTATTCTGTAGAAAATTAGTAATTACATTTAAAATCAACATTTTTTTAAAAATTACATTTCAAAGAAAAATAAATGATTCATTGAATTATATTTAGGAATAGAAATCATATAAAAAATAATATCAGTGATCAAAGCATTCCCAAAACTATATTTAAAGCATATCGCAATAAAATTTCTAAATAGTAAATGTCATATAGGTTTTAGGTTTAAAAGGGATAAATTTTTGTGTCTAGTGTCATCTTTCTAAGTTAGTGTATTGCATTTTAATCGTTCAATTGTTATAGTGCTTTGTTTTGTGTTAGACGTATATTATAAATTTTGTAGTTACTGCATAAATAACTATTTATACAGTTATTTGAAAAAATATATTGATATATTTATGACATAATTAATTAAGTTTTATGTGTTTTGTATTGTATAACATATGTGTTAGTAATGTGAAAAAAAATGCATGAATGAGATAAAATTATACTAATGCTTGATTCAAAAAATATGTTATTATTTTATAAATAAGACTTATGTGATACAATATTAATTATAAATATATTTTATATTTTTTACATGCTGATACGTAAAATTTAAATTGATATTTAAAGATATTATTCTATTCAGTTTGCGTGTATAATACCGATTTTAATCATATAGTTTGAATGAAATAAAAGAAGATATATTGTATATATAAATATATCATAGAAGAAGTATTATAATGTAGCAAATTTTAAGGGTACAATTTTAAAACACATAATTTCATTACTATAGTGAGAAATATACATAAATATTTATTTATTTTATGATTATACAAAATTAAACATAAAGAATTACATTATAATAAATAATAGTGTTCTTATATAATGTTTTTAATTAATCATGTAAGGAAAAATATGCATTTAAATGTATGTATAACTAACAAAGAAAAAAAAATAATGGAATAAAGTTTTTCTACCTGAACTATTTCTTTATTAAATATATTTGTATTTTTTTCTTTCTTTTTTTTTATTTTAGTATAAAATTAGGTAAAATCTTGTGTGCTTCATTATATTTTCCATTTTCATAATTAAAAATATATAATCTAAAACATTTAGACGAAAACGAAAAACAATTTAATCTTGTAAAGCTATAAATTTATGAGCGGTACAGAAAGTTAGTACGTTATTTTAAAACATTTAACATATATTTTAAGAGAATAAAAGGTTCATTTAATTAGTATATTTTTAATATTTCATTTATACGAATTTTATTTATTTCTGCTTTTTCAATTAACATATAAATAATTATTATAATATTCTGTTGTTTTTTTAAAACGTCTCAATGTTTATTAGTATGTTAAAGTATTATTCCATATTACGATATTTTAAATATATACTAGTATATATATCTTACAAAAAAAGGAATAAAAAATTTTTGTATAATAATTTTAAGATAAAAAATTAAATATTAATTAATGGATATTAGGACGATTGCTATCTATGTGTTTAAATATATAAACATGTATATTTTTGTAGAATAGTCATACTTCATAATGTAAAACAGAATTTGCAATAGTTAATTAAATATACATTAATAATTTTCATACATTTTTGAATTAAATGATATATTCTTCATTTTCATTTATATAAAAATAATTAATATGCCTATATATGTTTAAATTTTTTAGTGTATTCTACGACAATTTCTTTATCCCATGTAATACTTTATATTGATATAATATTTTAAAATAACTCGAAAAACCGGTGTAATAAACAATTTATATTTTTCTTTATTATATACCTATGCTCACTTCAATAATAAATAATTCTATGAAATATCACTGTTTGAAACAATCTTAAAAAGAAAAATATATTATTAAAGATAAAATAGGGAGATATAACAGAAATATTTCATAGTGCAGAAGTATATATATTTACATATTGAAACTATAATTGAGTGGAATATTTTTCCATATATAAGTTAAAAATTGTATTGAATTACATTCAGTACATATAAAACATCATAGTTATGTATATTTTCTATTTAAAAATTTAACATTAAAATATAAAAATATTTATGTTTCTTAGGTTTTTCCATATAAATATAACACTCCTATCAACATAAAAAAATTAATATTCTTATTAAATTTCTATATACATATTTGTCTTAACATATATACTCATAAAGGAAAAAATATTTCTATTCATATTATAAAAAAATAGAAGAACATATACAAAAAAAAAGTGTTTTCATTTGTTATGTTCTAATAAATATAAATATGCATTAAGAACGTATGTTAAGAATAGTTATATCAATTAATAATTTTAAAATTCCTTATTATATATCCATATGTAAATTTTTTTTTAAATATTTTTCTTTGTAATGTGCTTTTTTTCGTTTATAATATGTAATATATTGCCTAAAAGCAATGGATATATTTCTTAGACATAATATATGTACTATAAATTAGTATGAAAAAGAAAATGGGGAATATAAAAATCTTATATATATATTCTAATAATTAATTTAAAAAAAAACATAAAATACATTAATTTTTTATATTTTATTTTATTTAAATGAATACTTATATAATCGCGTATTAATTATTTCTTACTATTTATGTATTGTAAAACAGAAAGGAATTTTTTGAAAATGATAACCCAAGTACATTTTCGATTTACATTATTGCATAATTCATATATCATTATTGAAAATTTTTCTAATTACTAAGTGTAGTAATATATTTTTTTGGCAAATACATTTATAATTTTTCGTTATATTAGCAGTGTAATAAGGAATCTGAGTTACCATCATGTAAATATTATGAACTATTAAGTATGGAAAATGGTGATCCCAGTAATTTTATTGATGAATGTGAACGTTTAAAAAGAAGGCTTCCGTATTCTGGTATTTTTGAACTTTGCAAAAAGCTTGCTGGTAATCTTGTTAAATTTAGTGGTAATGAAGAAGAAAATAACCCTTTAAATTATAATTGTGAAATTATACATCACTGGTTATATAATGATATAATTAATAATTTAAGTATACCTGACGATAATAAGCGAATTGGAGCAATAATTCAATTTGGTCATACATGGAACACTCTTTTGGGTAATATAGAAGGTAATAAAAGATGTGAACCAATTCATAAACTTTTTAATTCAAGTAAAATAAATGATTTAGTGTTTATGAAAGATATGCATGATCATATATACGATTATGAAATCCTTGATAAGATCGATACTTCTAGTGGAAATATTTATAATTCATATTGTAGATATTTAAGATCCATGTATGATAAATATGTCAGTTTTAAGAATTCTTGCCCAAGTATCTCCGAAAAATGTCTACAAGATGTGGAATCATTAAAAAAATATGACCCAGAAAAGTTATGCCTAAAATTGAACTGTAGAGAAGAAGAATTATGCGCTAAATATTTTGTGGATATACATTCACAGACAATTCCAAGAGAAACTGATTCTTTCCAAAATGAAGAATCAGCAGATGGTATTGGTGATGAAACCGTTACATCGGTGGATGAATCGCTAACATCCACCATTATGACTGCTGTTGTTTCTTCATTGTTAGGTTTATTCATCATTTCTTTTATTTCACTTAAAGTATAAAGAATTATTGTGCAAAATTATTAATACCACATGTTATTAATATCTTTATATATATATTCATGTGACAATTATAAATTATGCCACATATATATATGTGCTTTCTAATTTTCATATTAGTTCACTCCCATTAGGTCATGGTTAAATAATGAAATAGTAAAAAAAAGAAATATTGAAGAATATATGGATGCCAAAGCAAGTAGTGATATGTTAAATGATTATTTTAATGTCGAATATAGAGAATCGGAGAAAAAAGGTTATGCTATAGCATATCATTCTGCAGAAAACGCAAGTGACTATAATTTTTAGCATAATTTAAATTATAAAAATGAATATTAAAGAGTACGATAATACAGTTATAATACTGTAATTATTAGGAATATAAGTAGATGAATTTATTTTTAATAAGGATATTACTTTATGCATATGCAAATATTGTATAAAGGTGCACAATTAGATAGAATCATTCTTTTATAATAAATATATGAAAATTTTGTTCTAATTTCATATTAATCTATCAATAAATAAAAAATATTTTTACATTAGACAAAAAGTAATAATAATACTATTAAAAGAACTACATATTGTTAGAGAATATACAAGTTGAATATGACAATACTACGCTCATGTAATACGCAGTGTTCATATTAACATATCAATATCTGATTATTTATGTAATATGTCACATATTTTGTTAAAAATAATTCAGATTATTATTCTACTAAAAGTTATTTTATTTACACAATAAATTTTTAATTTCAATTTTCATCATATTTGAACAAAATACATGGTATATTTTATATATATCATTGATTGCATCACTTACGACTTATATTAATATATACATTTCCTAACCATTAATTCTTTATAGAAATTGTTAAATTTATATTCTGCGTTCAATTTAAACTAAAAATTGCATATATATGATATAGAAAATAAAAATATAAGTTGTATTCTTCCAAATTCCTAGTTAGAGTTCTTTATAAATGATTTTGTTTTAATCTTAAATATTTCTTTTTTCACATTGTATCTAATTTGGTATTAATATAGTACATAGTTCTTTCAATATTTTCTTTATTATAATAATTTATTATATCATGTTTTGGTAAGTTTATGTTTAGTATTTTATATTATATCTTTTATGCCTTGTGTTTTTTTACATAATTACATTTAAATTAGCTTTTTTAACATCTTGTGTTTTTCTTTACAAAGAGAACTCTTAATATTTAATATATATAAATAAGTAATATGATGAAGCATTATATGCTTCTCTATAATAGTTATTCTTCAAATTTATCTCTTGTAAACCATATTGACATAATAAATTAACAGATTTTTATTTTATGTTTTCACACATTCTTTTTTTTTTGCAACATATTAACCAGAAAACAAGGGGGTATATTATATTAAAAAAAATTATATTTTTAAATATATAACATTCTTATTATAGGTTTTTTGTGCAGTAACTTATTATAGAAATTGGATGAGAATATATGAGTTCTATTTTTATTAAACATTTACAAATATTATGAACTTGGAAATATTCTAATTAGTGTATATATACGTGAAACTAATGTAATTATACCTTTCTTTTAAAAAATGATGTATAAGGTATTTTACTTAAATATATTTTTATTCTTCTTTCTGCATATGTATTATAGTTGTGTTCTTTCGATATTTCAATTGCTAATGAAAACAGTGTAGTAACTCCTGTTTTATATATCATATATTTATGCTATAACTTATTTCCCAAATTTAGAAAAGCTTAAATATATTTTAGATTTTTTTCACTTATGTGTAATATATTCTTATCCTTTATTTGTAATAAAATTTAAAAAAATTTATTAATTTGATGTGAATCACTATTAATATAATATATTTCCCGATATTTTGTTTCTGATTCATCCTTGAAAATGTAAATATTTATAAAAAAATTATATTAAAAGAATACATATTTTGTACTTTGATGAATACTTTACAATTCACATTTGTTAAATGTGGAATAATAAAAAGTATATGTCCTTTATTTTCTTTTTCATACTATATTTTCATACATTAAAAACGAATTTACTCTGTTCTATATTAATTCCATTATTCACTATTAATCATATAACACTTTCTTCATAGGTATTTGTTTTGTTGTCACCGATTTAGAAGTTACACGAAATTAATCATTACTTTTCTCATTAGAATGTTAAAAATATTCAGTGTAAATTGATTTAAAGTTTTCTAAACAGAAATATGTAATGGAAAACGTCGAATATTTCACTTGGTAATTCAATGCAAAAATAACTTCCGGAATTCAGTAGAAACAGGAATTATAAACCCCTTTATAATTTATATAATATATCGATTGTTTAATAAAGGAATGTTTCAATAAAAAAGAAAAACTTGAATGTACGGGTTTATTTATGCTTAATTATAAACAGTATTTTTATCGAATTTTAATAGATGGAAAAAATAATACTTAAAACAATTCACATATCAATATAAAAGAATATGCTAGTTCTTTAATGCTATCAAGTGTAATATGATATTTAAAATTAACCATGCAAATGCATATAAATTAAAAAATTTGCAAATATTTGCGTTCTAAATACAAAATACTTCCACACATTATATAAAAGGTGTGTTATCACTTATATTAATTTTTCGAACAAGTACCGTTATACTGCAGTTTTTAATTAAATTGTATTAATGTCATAGGAAAAATAAATCGATTCCCTTTTAATTGTATAAAAAGAAAAAGAAATATTAAAAATACAATAGTTAAAGTACAAGTATAATATTCTAAAGAATAATATTATATTTAGTACATTTCCTATATATGTATTACATTATTCCACTAGAAATTTGCATGGGATAAATTATAAGATTAAGGAGATGCAAATGCAATTTTTATTTTATTTTTTATATACTTTATATAGAAAAAAATCGTATTTTCCATAGAAATGCCATATATAATATAGCATGAGGCACACATTACATATATTAATCTTATTTGCATTATAATATGTCATTACTATTTTTAATATGTTATTCTTATATGTTCTCTTAAAAGTTCAATAATCCTGTTTATTAAAATAAAAAATTACAATGTAATTATTGTGCGATTTGCAATTAATTAAAAAAATTTATATAAATTATCTATATTTTACTTGCATTAATATTACATATTACGCAAAGTACCAAAAACAAATAATTCGTATTTTCTTGCTAATTTAATATGAAATTATAAAAACAATACTATTCATTTTTATAAATTATAACATAATATAATAATGCACTACGTTATTATTTTAAATAACGCTTTCTACGATATAACTGAAATAAAAATAGAATTCTATAAATATTTGAAGATAAGGAAGCTCATAAATTAGAATAATAAATTAAAATCATTACGCTTAAGTAAAAATTTTAATGTATATTCAAAAGTGTAATTATGATAGTGATAGAATTAATTAATGTATTTATTTTTAATGATATAATGTGGTTACTGTTTTATATTTCAAACTAGAGAATGATAAAAATTATTTTTAAGTTTCTATTATTATGCAAAAATAATAAAATATTAGAAAAAATAAATCTTTTTAAAATCGCTAAAAAAGTATACAAAAATAAGAAAACAATCAATTTTTAAATAAATATATAATGGTGTAAGAATATAAATGAAAAATAAAGAATTATATAAAAAACACATATATATTTACTCATAAAGTAAATTTAAACAAAAATTATAATTCTTTAAAATTGAATCAAATTCATTTAATTACACAGTACCATATTTATGTAAAATAATAATTAATCTTCTAATAAGTATATACTATACAAATTAATCATATATATAGGCATATATATATTTTAATTTACATATAATATTTCTTACAAGTTTAAGTTTTTATTTATTAAATATTTTATTTTAGTTAATATGTATATTCAACAGCTTTCCTCTATTTATTTTTTGATGAATGAAAACACCATAACCCTATGATAATGATACATAACATCTGGATTTATATTTGTTTTTTTCAAATACTTAGTTGATATAGAATATTCTAATTAATTTTATTATTTAATTTTTCATTTGTGAATATATATTTTAATTATATAGAATTATATTAATTACAATTATTGTGATTTTATTTATATTTGTTTTTGAAAATTCGTATAAGGCAATTTGAATTGTGATATTATTTGCTTTATTTGCTAATATGCTGTATAATAATTCTAGATAGTTTGTGCAAAATGAGATTTCTTTTATCCTATTTTGCGGATATGATTATTTTAAAATATTATATGAAAAGTATTATTGATATATTAACGAATAAAATGAAGATTCATATACATATGCAATTTATATTTAAATCACAACAATTTAATAATGATGGCATTTATATTTTTTTCACTTTTGAATTTTATATACAAGATATATATCTTTACTGTAATAATTTCTAAGTATCCTACTAAATTATTACGTGCATTCATGCTAAATTTTAATGGATTCCAATAAACATTATATGTATCCTATTTTACATTTTTTAATTAGTAATTAACTGTAAAAGTATCGTTGTACTTCTATAGTTGTAATAATATTATTTCCTTGTAATATCCATATTCTCTATTGTTTATTTTTTAAGGATATGTTTTGGTTTAAATTATCCTTATTAAATTATCATAACTTCATTTTTATACTTATATATACAATGTTAATGTAATTTGTGCACATCCCTTACAACTATATAGAGAATATTCTTATAATATCTTTATATGTGCACTGAAATAACACATAAAATATTTAACATCTCTATATTTCTCAAGTTTTTAGTACTTTGTTATTTTTTGCACATATGTTTTTTATAATTATTTTAATACATAGCTTTTACATAATTAATTAAACATTTAATGCGTTCATATATTGTAACATGCAAATAAAGTAATCCATTTATACTTATTTTTAAAGAGTCAATTTCTTTCTTTTACATTATTTAGTTATTTTTTATATAAGGAGAACATTATTGATTTTATGTAATGTTTTATTATTATTTTTTTCAATTAAATATAATACTGTCTTAAATTTTAATTATATTATAGAATGTCAATGGTTTCATATTTATTTATAAAATGTTTTTATATATTTTAGTATTTTTATTTATATAAGTATGCTTTTAAATATATTTTCTACAACATTATTATTTATTATTATATATCTTATTGAAAATATGGTTATATTCAGAGTTTGTATAATTAATGGTCACTGATTTAAAATAATTAATATTATATGATATGTTTATATTGTTATTTCATGAAGGATGATAACCTACGAGATGATGTGTATTTGAATTTTCTATAATGGTATTATGTGTATTTTCTAATAAATCGTGAGCTTCTTCTTCATTTAGATTAAATGAAACATTTTTTTTGCTTTGTAAGTGATCATGCAACCATGTACCAGCTGGGGTAAACTATTTATAAGAAGGAAAATATATAATATGTGATATATAATATGTATATTTGTCAATTATTAATATTTATACATAATCAGAAAATTTTTTATGCATGATATATTTATGTGTCAATGTATTATTCAAATTTACTTTGTAAAATAAGAAAAAAGACAATAAAATTCCAAAAAGTGGAAAAACAACTGAAGTAGCTTTTTGAGTATAAGAAAAGGAAGGAGTTTCTTCTGGGGTACTTTCATGTGACTGAAATGGATTTTCAATTTCACTTTGATCATCATCTGATTGTGATGCGCCTGCAGGTACGGGTATTTTTTCTTGCTGTTGTGTTAATGATTGCAATACTTCTCTACGAATTTCGTCGACATTTACTTTTCCGTTACATGTTATTTTTGATAATTCATTATTTTCATACATCGAATGAACATCTTCTAGTGCGGTGCAAAGGAGATTTTCTTCATCAGATACAGATGTACATTTATATTTTACTTCTTCATATATTCTAAGACTTTCTTCAATGTAACTTTCATATTCCTGAGTACAAGGATTACTACGTATATCAAAATGGTGTTGAAGATTATTATAATTTAAAGCATAATCATACAATTTTTTGATTTTATCATAATTGGCATCATTCCAAAAAGAAATAAAATGCCATTTACATGTATTCTTTAAATTATTTGTTTCCCAAATTTCAGTAATTTTATTTTTAATATCATTAAATTTAGGATGTTTAAAATCCTTCAAAAATTGTAACATACGATCGCATATCCACAAATTAAAATATTTGCAACTATATTTCTCTAAATTAATTAGGGGTGGCATAATTTCATATTCTATTGTGGCACCTGTAATTTTTTTACACAATAATCTAAAATCGTCATTTGCAAATTCATTGCCTAATTCCCTAATTAATTGGTCACATTTAGAATCATCACCCCTTGAACTTGCCCTAGAATCCAAATTATTATAATGATTATCTGACAATCGGATAGATGTAGTATCCTGATATTTCAAATGTAGTATAAAATATATTAATAGTTATATTATCATTTTAAAGAAAGTATTTTTAATTTAGAATGATAAAAAGTAGTATATTTTAATATAGTATATATATATATATTATAATATGCAATTGAAAAGTACCGAAAATGCCATTTTTAGATTGGACTCTGATCTTATTTATATATTTATAGGAGAAAATAATAATAGTTTAACGTAAACACGTTTCCATTTATACAAAGAATTACATCCCTGATTTTGAATATATCTTTTATTTCTATATATATTCTCTTAAATAATAATAATATATATTTGTTAATACATAAGGTTCCTTAATGTTTTCTATGACATATAATTATAAAGAATACTTATATTAATAGCATAATTATGTTGTTAATGGGGATTGAAAAATAACATGATATATTGTACATTAAGCATTATAAGAAAGATAAAATTATTTAGTATGTTTTTAATTCATATATGTATTTCATCATTATTGTATTATTTTTTTTTAGGAAGAAAATTATTTTCAGAAATAATATTTGTAAAATATTTTGTATATGTTATTCAGAGTATTCTGCATTTATCATAATTTTAAAAAATATTATCTTATTATTTATTGTCACTAGTTTAATACATGTTCCTTATTTTCAAGTTGTAGTTCATATTAATGTTTGCAATTTTATTATTATATTAATATTTTTTCTTTTTTTTTAATAGTATATCTATAGATCATTAATTAAAATTATTTTCAAATATTATACAGAAAAATATTATATTTTTTTGAATATATAAATTATAGTCACATTTATATAATAGATACATAAATGTTTTCTTAATAAATGTCCTCATATTATATTTAATTGTTTTTATCTGTATGCCATGGGCCAAAATTTTAATAAGAATATTATAATATAAAAAACATTTTGTAAGTATACTATATTTTTTTTTTTATTGCAGTATTCTTTTTATTCCCTATGTTATCATTTCATTATATGTTTATAATTATATATCCCATTTTACTATGATTATATATATAAATGAATTACTGTGTATATTAATAATAACATATATGTGCTATAATTAAGATAAATAAAAGAGTATTTAGTAGTTATATTAATTATTATGGCATATTATAAGAATTATTTCATGATTTTATATATTAATTATTCGAATTTTTTCTAAATATATATGTTATATTATTTTTGCAATAGTTTTATTTTTTCTTAAAGTTAACGTAGAAAAGGTAGTAATCATAGATATTTGGTCAGTGTAAATCATGGAATATCCTAAAAATTTGTTATAATAATATAATAAAACAATAAAAGAGTGATAAATAATTTAACTAGATACATTTTTAATTTACATTAAAGTATATTTATATTTTTATGTTATTCTGAATCATACTTTTTTATTATATATTTATTTATTGAATCAGTAATAGCTATTATAATTTTATTTACATTATATTATAATAGATATAATATGGTTAAATTATACTAACCATTTATAAAAATGATTATCTTGTACATATATTGTTATTCTATTTTTACTTATTGTATATAATTTTGTTAGCCTTCAAGTTTTTAATTTTTAAATAATATGTATAATACATTCTGTGTAAACATGTATGTGCGTATGAGCATATTTATATTTTATTATATAGAATGTATAATATAATTAAAAATTTTTTTTTCATAAAATATATAAATACTCAAATATTTTTGTTAGTTTTGCCATAATAAGAACAAAGGTGGGAAAAAAACTATATCATTGATATGATTTAAATAATATATATTTAATTTATATTTTATTAGATACATATAATTTTTCTATGATGATCACAGAAATAGATATTACATATTTATAAAATTTTTTTAAAGTTTTTCCCACATTAAATTAAACATTAGAATATGACTCTTAGTAAATAAATACATTTAATATTCAACAAAATATAGCTTTAATAAAAAATAAAATATACATAATTTAATGAAAAGCATACAAATTGTATACAAATTATTCAGGGAACTAATTTAAATTTATTATATAATTCTAAAGCATTTCAAATTTATCTTTAAACTACATAATATTAAATTAATATATATAAACAATATTTCTAATAGGCCTAATTAAATAGAAAAAAATAAAAAGTTACGACAACATAAAAATTAGAAAATAATAAAATACTTTTACTTTTTATTTTTATATAAATGTGTTTTGAAAGAAAGTAACGCACCATATCGTATTCACGTTAATACCACATTTTATTTATGCTATTATTTTCTACTTGTATCAATTGTTTGAAGCAAAAATTTATATTTTCCATTATAAATGTAAAATATATCAAGAAAAATATGTTAAACATTATGTTAAGCTATATATACCATATTAAAGAATTATTTGAAAGAACTTCTTATTGCTTAAAACAAATATTTTAGTTTAAATGTTATGAACATATATAGATAGACAAATTTAAATATATTTTTGAAATTTATTAATTGTTATAACATTAGAAAAATGGGTTATAAATTATAAAATGTGTGAAATTTTTTTTCATATATACTCAAATAAGTACATGGAACTTATTGATAAATATTATTTTAGCCTTTTTCCTACATTGGCTAATTTCTGCGTGTGCATTCTATATATAGGATATTTATAATACGTATTGCTTTTATAAAATTTATTTACTTATGTAATGAATTACAACAACATACATAATTTATTATAAATTTCTTGTTATCACTAATTTAATATTTGCTATATATTTATTTTAATGTATATTATTTGCCTGAATTATGCATTAATTCTATAAATTTGTATTGAACATTTTCATTTATTGTTTATTATTTTCTAAATTGATTTGCAATAAAGTTCACTGCTCAATTTATATTATTATTAATTGTTGTACTTTAATATTGAAAAACATATGTTCATATCATCAATTAATTTAAATGCAATGAGAATAAATGCATTAAAATATATTTATCAATATATTGTAAAAGATAATCATTAGAAATTTAATATTTCCTTATACTTAACATAAAAGGGATATATATAATATTAACTCTACCTTTTGATATTCACCATTTTTACTTAGTATTTAAAATCATTTTTCTTTATTAATTGAATGAAACACGTAGGAGTAACATTTATATGAATTATTTTATTCAAAATTTTTTGATTGGTGTGTATATATATTTTTCTTTTGCTTTAGATATAGAACTAAAATTTTCATATATAATTTTATCTTCATAGTAATATCATTTCCATTTGCAATATTTCTATAATTATTAATATTTATGCATTTTTTGTTTGCTTTTCTATTATTCGTTAAAAAATAAACAATTGAATGTTTTTCAGCAATTGTATGCTACTGAATTCACAATTATCGTATAATTCAGAATTAGAAGGTAATAAAATAAATTTTTTTTTTTAAATTATTTTAAAAATGCAAAACAATTATTTTTAGGGAAAATTTTTTGTGCTTATTACATTTAAACTATAATATGACATAACGTAATATTTCTTTATATTGTACAATCAAGCATATATTTATTTTTATTTATTAGTTGAAAAATTCGCGTTTGTTATGGATTATAGAGATTACGATGATGAACTTTCACGTTTGGATTTTCAATGCACGATAAATATACTTCACGAGTGTTTTATTCTATTATATATGGCAAAATGTTTTCGGGTGTTTTACCCTTTTTTTTAAATATAATTACTTGCATAGTATAATATATATAAGCTACTAATTTCAATGATTTTTAATTGTTAATTTTATAAATATTATTTTATATAATTAGCATACATTTTCAATATGTAAAATAATTTAACAGGTAAATAAAAAGTTGTAATATTTTTCACTGATTTCCTTATTGCCATTAATAATTTATTTTTAGTGGGAGATATTATAATGGATGATAGGTAATATATGATTCCTTGTTAGAGTTCATTTCGTTAGTTTTTAAATAATTTTCCGCGTATTCTTGTATAAATTCATCTTCATTTTCATAATTATGCTTTGCTTTCTTTAGAATTTTTTTATGTATGATCGATCCCATGGGGGTAAACTAAGGCATCATTGTAAAATAAGAAATAATATATGTATTTCTTATATTATAATTGCACTAATTTTAACGAAATAAATTTATTTTTTTCACATAAAATATCTAGTTTAGAAATATAAAATTTACATACTTTGTAGAAAAAATAAAACATGAGTGATGTTATAATAAGTGGGGTAACAACAGATAGTACTGTGTAAGGAAAAGCGTTATTCAAGGATTCAGTGTCACTGTCTTCCTGATTTCTCCTAAATGTTTGGTCTTGAGATTCTAAAATATCCCCCTCAGAAGATTCTGTTTGTGCTATATTTGAAGTTTCTTGTTGTAGCAAAGAATCGCATTTCATTTGATTTAATACATAACCAGGATTATACTTTCCATCACATTGAAAATCAAAAAAGAAATAACAATTTGAGCCTATTTTAGGGCAACATTCATTTTTATATCTTTCATAAAAGGGCTTGATATAACTAAGATATTTATTATACAATTGACAATTTATCCAAACTTTTTTTATAATCGTTAATAATAGAAGTGTAGTTTTTATAATAATCATGCAAGTATTTATAATGTTTCAATACTTCTAAACTAGTGTTTCCATTATATCATGACCTACATTTATGTTTTAATAAATTCTCATTCATACTACGCCATCCGTGTACAAATGCATAAATAATATCTTCTGTAGATGTTTTACCATCGATTATATTTTGTTTTTTTATATTATCATATAACCAAAAATTCAAATATTTGCAATACTCGTGAACTTTTTCACCCCTGTTAATTTTTTCAGAAACTCTCATTAAATTTCCTGCAAGTTTGTTGCACATCCTGTCAACGTAATATGGGCGATCTTCTATTTCCAATACATTTTTAAAATGTTTGTTGCAATCTTTTTCCTCTCTTTCTATATTAAATTCATCATATATTACATATGCAGTTAAATCTTTTAAACTAGGTTCCTAAAAATTAAATAGTAATATAGAATAACATAAACACTAATAAACTTATTTATATGTTAATAATAATTTATGTTGTACTATATCAAACCTGTATATTTCATAATATTAAAAAAAAGTGAATTGTACCAATTCATCTAATAGTTTTTCTTCCAAGTTTAGATACATGTTATTTATATGAATTAAAAGGATGTTTTAAAATATAGTTATTTATTTTAAAAAAAAATTACAATAAATATTATTTTACATATATATTATATATATTGTTTTTTTTTTTTTTCAAATGAAATTTATCAAAACACATTTATTTTAACAGAGGTTATGGCGTATTTTACTTAGATTTACAAATTACAACCAAAATATTTATATTCTGTATCCTCAATAATATTTACTATATAAAAAATTACATTCTCCCTAATGCTTAGAAATAGTTATCTCTGTATGATTGTAACATATGTTCCATTCATTTTTTCTACATATTAGTATAAGCACATAATTTGTGAATAATTAATTAGCATTAAGAATGAATAATTTACAAAATATTTAGTACATAAAAATGATAAATGTCAATTTTAAATAAATGAGACAATTAAATATTCACGAATTTAATATAATTAATTTCTTATATATATCGTGAATGATAATTTTTTGATAGGATTAATATGAATATGCTATTAATACAATAAAAAATTATTCCTTAAAAACAGTTTAAATGTATTTATAGATATATTATCAGAATAAATAATGGAACACGTTTTTGAATTAATCCAAATATAATAATTAGGAATTGTAACTTTTTTTCGATTCTAAAAAATTATAAAAAACCTACTTTTCATAAAATAATTACATTTCCTGCACATACCTCCATAGTATCCTTTTTCTATGCTTAAAATTTACTCATAATTCATTTACGTTATTTATTGTTTATATGATTTATTTTTAATTATTAGTATTCAAAAAAGCACAAAAATATTTAAAAAAATTTGTTCTTCATGTGATGTAATTCTATAAATGTAGAAAAATATAAAAATCTAACAAAAGTATGAATTATTACTGTTAACAAAATATATGCCATTGCTGCATAAATTTATTAATATAACTTTTTTATCCGTGATTTAGAGTGAGAAGAAAAATTTATCAATTGGAATAGAATATATATATGTTTTAACTTAGGTAGAGCTTACTTTTAATAAGATACAAGTAAGTGAAATAATGCACATATAATACTTGTTTCAAAAAATTAATAAAGTTTCATTAAAGAAAATTATACTTAAAATAAAAATTAAATTTATAAGTTATTTAAATAGCACATATATTTTATATATAGAATAAATAATTATATTGTTCATAAAAATTAGAATGTATAGATGTTATAAAATTAATTTTAATTAAATGAATATAATGATACATAGAATAATAAAAAAAATTATAATAGGTATTTTAATAAATATAATAGAATTATAAAGGTAATATAATTTGTGAAGTGCATATGTGTACAAGGGAAATAATGTTTTTATTTTCATTAAGCTTTTTCTATATTAAAGTTTTTGCAGTTCATTATACAAAATAAAATAATATTTTATAGCAATATATTTAGGTGATTATATAATACAAAAAATACTTTTTTAACTATTAGTAATTACTTATTAGTTAATTATGTTTGAGTAACATATTATAATTAATATACTGTCATTATATTAACACATATAATTTCTTTTTTTAAAATATATCGCATATTTTAAAAAATTGCACATAATTTTTATATGTTTAAGAGCTATTGTAAATATATGATTATAAAAAAAGGGAAAAATACATTATTTTAAAGAAAAAAATTATTTATAATAATAATTATTATTATATATTACTTTAAGCATAAGTGCTATGTTTAATTTACAAGAAAAATCTATAAAAATATATTAATAGTTTTTGTGCTTCATTGTGTCAATTTGCTTGATTAGTTCATATTTTACAAAAAAATATGTACATACATATAAAAACATTTTGAAATAAATAACTCCTGAATATATGTTTAAAATACGATAAAAAATATATAAAACGTATAATATAATGTTAATATATTACGACATTTATAAGAATAATATAGTTCTTAATAATTCCATTCATTATATGCATATATGATTATTTATTTTTTAATACATAATTCGACTTTCATGTATAAGGAATAGAATTATATCCTTGTGATAATTATCCAGGATTAGGAAAATAACGTTTTTTCATTTGTCATTTTTTTTTTCATTTTCTTTATACCTCTATTAAAATTAATGTTCGTTCGTTGTAATAGAGTACAACATATATGTAAGTCTTTCCATGTTTAATAAGATCTTATGATATAATAAATCTATTGCAAAAATGTTTTATTTTGTTCACACATTTTTATTTTTACATGTATAGGATTATTTATATTTTTTTTCCTTCATATTTTTGAGCATTGTTCTATTTTATGTATTATATTATTTTTTATTTAACAGTTCATATTTAAATTATTTTTTCACTTTTTCATATATATAAAGTAAGTTCTTATCATATGCATATGCTTTCATACCTATATTATATATATGTATGATATTATGTAAAATTAAATGGTAATGTATAATTTAAAAAAAATAATATAATTTTTTATTTATTTAATAATTTAATGAATATGTCTTCACATTTTTAATATACATATATATAATACAAACTTATAGGTAACCTAATTTCAATAGGCTTTAATTTACATATTTGTCATTTTACAATTTTAAATAGATCCTTGAAAAAAAAAAATTTTAAGATCAACTTCACTAGTGCGTACATATCATGTATTAAATTAGCATATAATATATCATAAAGAATAAGTTTCTTTTTACTTTGTAATTCATTTTATCCGAAATATATTTTAACTTAGTATTGAATATTTTGTAATATTTCCTATAATTCACTTTTTAAAATATAAATAATATTATTTCTATACATATACTGTATTACTAGTAGAATTATAATTTTTTTTTTATTTTTGATTATAATTACATATAACATTTTCATTATATTATCTATTAATTATTTGCATTTCAACTTATGAAATATCGATTTTTGCTGCATCTGTTTTTACATACTATTTAATTAATTATAATATATAATATCCAAAATAAATGCATTCATTTAAACAACAAGATGAATAATTCAGTAAATATACTTATTTGGGTATTTATCCATTAATTTTGCATAACAATTTATTTTCAATATCTGAGCTATCCCCAAATTATACGATTTTTTTTTTTATTTATACTTAATAAGTCTTATTTTTGTTTTCATGTATAATCTTCTATTCATTTCAATATTATATTTTAGTATATATATGTTTTTAGATATGTAATTTTACCACTTGGAAGTATACAAATATAATAGTGTATTTATTGTTTATTGTTTTTAATATTACAAATTTACAAATGCTTAGTTTACAACTCAATTCAAGAAATCATACCATTTTACTACACGTATACATTAGAAATATTCTATAGATTGATTTGCTGCATTATGTGTTTTATGTTGTAAATTACTCTCATGATTGTCGAGTGCATATAAGTATGATTTATGTATTTAATCATTTATATTATTCTATCCTTTTCTTATTCTTTGAATTTGACGATTTAACCAGTATACAAAAGGGGTAAACTAATTTCATGGGAATATGTTTTCTTCATATATATCCAATTTCTTTAGAGAAGTAACTTTTTGTTAAAATTGATGATAAACTTTTTACAGGAAATTAATATATTTAAACGAGTTGATGTTCATTTTATAGAATAACAACGAAAAATGTAATATATCAACAACTATATCCAAGCTTACTGTAGTTTTAGTAGAACCTAAGGAACTGGGTGGAAGAGTATCATCTTTTTTCCTCGCCCTTGCAATAATTAATGCATATTTGGATGAATCGTATTTCGGATGTTTTTTACATTCAGTTTGTCCTTGGAATGACAATAGTTTTAACGCATTCTTATTACACTTTTCTGGAGATGATCAATTATCTCCTTCAATTTTACATTTGAAATTTGTCAAAACATAACAAAAATTACTATTATCTTCTTCTTGATACGTTCCTATAATGCTACTATATTCTTATTCTACTTCGGAAACCTCTTTACATGATTCTTCATCAATAAAATATAAAGATAGTATAGCATCATATGTATCATAAAAAATCGTATAATTTTTTCTTTATAGAACAAATTTATTCAGGAATATGATTTATTCCTGATAAATATCTAATAAGTTCAATGTAAGACTGGATAATGTTTTTGTAAATATTAACGATAGAATTGTTTAACTTTAATGCATTTTTCCTCGTGTCATTATTTAACTAATAATTAATAAAACCGCAGCAGTGGCAATCATCGCATAAGGTTTCACTCTTAAAATAATTTAAATACTTTTTAAAATTTATACAATGCATCATAATGCTAGAATGGCTACGTAAGTGCCTGCGTAAAAAATTATTTAAAATGTGGTCAGGTTCAGCTTTAGATTTATTAGCATAGGTATACACCTTAGTGTAAAAAAAAGTTATTCTCCCAAGTATAATACTAAAAATAAGTTAGAAAATAAAATATAAAAATACGTAAAAATATTTTTCAATAAAAAATTATGTTTATAATTAAAGCTTATTATATTCAAATAAAGAAATATTAAATAAATTTTCAATAAAAAATGAAATTTACAACTTCTTTCATTGTAATTGCTGACATATTTTATCTTGTCAGACAAATATAATGAAATATTAAAATTCCCCAGTTTATTAATATTTTTACATAAATAATAATAGAATTCCAAATGTTCATATATTACGCATTATTTATCATTAATTTCAAATTCAATGTAATTATATCTTAGTATGGATTCCTTTTTAAATAACATATATTATATATTTATAATATTCTTTTCAGGTATATTAAAAAAAAAACATTTTCATTGTTAGAAAACTAAATATAAACAATAAAATATATTAAAAAAATATATTATATATATAAATATACTAAATTATGTGGTATATAATAATTACAAGCCTTTTTATTTATATGGCTATATAATAATTCCCTTAACATCTTGCAACATAGAATAAATAATATTTAGCAAATCATAAATATAGGTAGCATATTGAATAATGATTTTAATTTATTTATGTGCATAGTTTTTTTACCATATTATTATTTCGTACCCTTTATTATATATTAAATACATGTATTTTTGTATGTCTTTTATTTCATTTATAAATTTCTTTTATTATTAATTATATGTACTTAATAAAATAATTGTATTAAATGAATAAATTTGAGTTATTTATTCTCAGAAATTAAAACGTTTAATAGTTTTATGATTTAATAATATATTTATTTTAATAAAAAATTTCAGATAATATGAAATACAATATAATAAGTAATTTGTTTTCATAAACTTTCTAATGTTGTAATTATTAAATACTCCACCCTTGTAATACTTGTAGCATTGTTGTGATTGTTATATACAAATTATTAAATTACTATATCACAAATATTGTTTGATATTGTTGATTTTTATACATGGTTTATTAGGGAATATGCTTTAATATTATATTTATGAAAGTACATATTAGTACTGATAGTGTACTATTCAATATATTGCATGTTGTATGGTAATATTTTTATATTTTTTTTTATAAGTACAAAAATTTTCGTAATTATTTAATATATACAAATTACATATTCATTACTGTTACATTTGTATAAATTTATTTTTTTTAGCATTCAATTTATACTTTATGATATTTATTTATGTCTTAAAATGAGTAAACTTTGCGGTATTACTAAGTATTTTATATTTTTGTATTCCTTTTCACTATATATATTTTTTCTCATGTATTATCGTAGTTTATTATTATTATTTTAGAGTATACTATTCTAATTTTAATATAATGTATAAATGTATATATGTAATTTTTTATTTTTAATTACCTTTCAATTATTAAAATAATCATTACTTTTTAATTTGTAACATATAAGTTTATAATTTTTTAATCATATATTCCATAAAAAGAAATTTTTCTATTTGTATTACTGCTTTCAATATCTTTCGATTCTCATGTAACAATTATATATTTTTGATACATTACATTTTCTTATTCGGTAATCTTATCTAATAATATCTATAAAAAACATCCTTTATACACAAACTATCATGATGAATTATTTTGGGGTAGTTAATATTTACTTTTAACATATATATTTTTCTATTAATAATAAGGACAAATTCATAAATTATTTTAATTTTATAAAAAACACTACACATATTTTCTGGTAAGTATATAATTAATATATGAAATATGTCTCATAAATATATATTTTTACTTTTTCTTCAATACATTTTATCTTTTTATATACGCTTGTAAACACTTATGTCCCTATGTTGTGCATATATTTCTTACTGTTTTATGTATATTCATAAATATTATATTTTGCATATAACTTCTTTACGTGTAATGTACCTATATTATTATAGTATTTATCATATTATATAAGTGTACTTCTGCATTTATCATTGAAATTTCTGTTACTACTTTTTATACATCAATATTTGAATTTTATTAATATCATTTTTATTAAAAATTTAGATTTTTACTTATATATTACATAATTCATGCGTAAATTTTTAATAATTTTTATGGCATCATACAAATATACCCTTTATGTTATCTTTAGTTATTTTAAACTATGCTTTTTTCAGGTTATTTTTAGCATAATTATTTTTTTTTTGTTATCTTTTATTGTAATAACTATTTAGATGAATTAAGATATTATGCACTAAATTAAATATATACATATAAGCTAACCTACAATACTAACTTTACTGTACATAGAAAATAAATAGAGTAATAATTTATTTTTTTTAAATAAATTTTACATTTTCTGAATGTTTATGATAAAAATAATATAAAAAAAATCTATATAACCATCAAAATTGTGATACAATAAATTATCTTATATATATAATTGAATGAATTTATTTATTTTTTATGGAATATGTTATTTCTTCCCTATTTATGATTATATATAAATATATAATACAGAAATTATTTTGAATTATAATATGTTAATATAGAACTATAAAAAAATAATAACAAATTAATACTTATTTATTCATGTATTTTTGTAAAATTTAAAGTATATATTACTATTAATAATTTGTTATATAATTTTTATTATATTATAAGAGTTTAAAAAGTACACTTTATAGCGTTCTTAATATTATTTTAAATTCAATAGTACATAATTACACTAATACTTGTATCTTTATTTTATTTAATATACGTAATAATGTGCATGCTTAATTGAGATTTGTTTCGTAAACTATAACCTTTTTCTACAATATGTATTTTAATTTAATCGGTAATTTATTTATATACTTCAAACGTTACTAAAATGCAAATATACTCTTTTTATATTTTCTCTAATATTATGTTCATAGCTATATATAATAATGTTCATTCAAGCCATATAATAGTGAGTATATATATATCACTTTCATTGTTAATACATATATGGATGTATCTACTTAGAATTTCATATGTATTCCTTTTTTTTAAATGTTCAGTTAATTGAACGTGGTTATATCTATATAATTATAGTTTTTTTTATTTTATATGTTATATTAAATTTTTTCATTTAAATATTTAGCGAGATTTTAGAGAAATATTTCTGATATTATATTTTACTAATATTAAAAGTAATATATTATTTTTAAGATTGTATTATTGAAATATTATATCCTTAGCATTATCAATTTTTTTTTAATGTCTTTTCATTTAATTAAACCTAGAAATAATTCTCTAAAATAATACATGTTTTGTAAAAGATATTAACTTTCTTCATTGAATGCACACTAGAATTGGGAAAGAGAATTATATGTTATATTATATGTATTGTCTTCATTTGTGTTTTGTTCCTTTATACTATTTCCAGTATGTATTTTTTTATCATATTCATCCATATATTCAATGATTCCATTGTACTTCATCGCTCGAGAAAGTAACCATGATCCAAATGGAGTAAACTATTACACGAAAAAACGTGATACTTTGATAAGTATAATTATATTATTAAATGAATATTTTGTTATAATAAACTATAAAAATTATTATATAGTATTAATATTTTTAAAAAATACATTTATTAACCTTATACATAATGAACAAGATGAAAGGTATTAATAATAACACAATAACAGCTATGATAATATTATGTTTTGCAGAATACAATTCAGGAGAAATGTTACTACCAATCATATGATAACCATTTGTTAGACTCACATATCCTTCTCTTGCTTGTAAATATTTACTTATATATGCAACTTCTGGATATGATAAAACGTTTTCTGTTTTGTAACAACTATTTTCACGCACTATTTGTGCATTGTATTCATCCTTAAATGTTTTTAATATGTTACAGAATGAAGTGTCAAACAATGTTTTACACACCTCTATGGAATTTTTATATATACTTGCACATAAATCAGAAAAATAACAATTAGGTACACTTCCAGGTATACAACTACTTATATATTTGTTAAAATTTTCATACAAATTATATAGAACTTCAATGTGGTAACGTACAATTGCATTAATATCCTTTATTTCTTCATCACATATATCAAAGTTTAATGGTGATCCTGTATATTCTGTCTTTATCTTTTTGTAAAATTTGGAGGAGTTGTATTTATTTTCTGGAATACTTTGCATATGATTATTTAGCGAATAATTCAAGAACATACAATATTCAGTGTTTTGATGTAAAGATTCATTCTTATCCAAATAATCTATGTATTTTAAAACTTTTACGCAAGGTTCAATATAAATTGAATCACTTCCTTCGAAATTTTTAAATATATCCTCACAACGATATTTAAAAATTCCATCAGAAGTTTTGCTAAATGTATCAAACTCATTTTTACATTGTGGAAATTTATTAGCTTTGCTATACTAAAAATAAAACAAAAGATAATATAAAATTATGTAAATTTTTATTTACATATATGTATTTTATAATTATTTAAATTTAAATAGAATATTCACATTATATTCAAGTAAATATACTTATTATAAAAAATTCATATTCACATATTTTTCCCTTTCTAGAAGATGCATTATATTTTTAAGCACATAAAATAAAATTTAACAATTCAATTTATTAATTTGCATATATCCCTATATTGTAAATATCAAAATATATTTTATTGAAATACAGTATATAAATATTAATTCTTTGCAAAAATACTGTTATAAAACTAACATTATGAATTATCCTTAAATTTTTCTTGAACATATAAATATGATTATATTTTGTTATTATATTACACAGAAAATTTTAATGTTAACATAATAAAACTAAAATTATTACTGTTATAATAGAGTTCAATGGTAACATTTTATAATAAAAATATGCTTTGTTAAATTTTAATTTATATAAAATTTACAAATCTAATATGATTATGTTAAGAAATAGGCATATAGATCTTTACATGTATTTTTTTGAACCATATTACGTATTGAGATAATGAATAAAAAGTAGTTCTTGCGATTTAATATGTTTAACATTAATATATATTATTTCTTCTAAAAATGTAAAACTATTATTTATATGAAAATTCACTTATTTTTGGATTTTTAATTTGTTGATTTAAATTTTTTTTTTTAATATGTATCAAATGTTATATTAATATTCGTTCTAAGTCATAAGACATATATTATGTTTATAGTTAAAAATAATTTTGAATTATGATACATTATAATGCATACTTTTATATTATATTATAATTTATTTTTACCAAATTTTTATTTTAATGATATTCATGGTGTTCAATAAGTAGTATCCTACTTTAATGCTTAAAATATGTTAAATTCCCTTTTTTTGTATTACTTAGGTGCTTAATATTTCATTTTGTTTCATATAAAAGTTTAATTCATGGAAAGTTAACTATTGTTATTACCTATATAATTAATTACAAATAGCAATAAATATATTTATAATAAAGTTATATGAATAAACAAATTTAAAAAAAAATAAAATGTATTAGTTTTCTTTATGTGGATACAATAGAAATTGATGCATTTTGGACATTGAAACATAAAATAAATAGCGTAAAAATTAAAATGGCAGTTATTTCTCTTATATTATATTGTTTTCTTTTATTTATGAAAGCATACTTCAAACCTTTATATTACATTTAATTTATAATAAAATAATCTAAAAGTACTCTATTTCGTACATTACAATTATCTATATTTTTGAAATATCCCTTATGTCATTGATTTTTCTCTGAAAATTAAGCATAACAAATTATTTATATTAAATAAAATAACATTAAACTACCATAAAATTTGACATTTTTCATAAGAAACTTGATTGAATACAATAATTTGTAATGATTAATATAAAGAAAACAATAAAAAACTACAATAATTAATATTTTTATTATGTTTTATATTAAATTAAATATCTTTGATATTATTTATAAATATAAAGATAAAAAAAACATTATATATATTAATAATATGTGAAAGTTGTAATCATTTGTAATCAATAAATATTACTTATGAAAAGAAATGTTTTTCTCTGATCTGTATTTTTTTTTTTTTTTTTGAAATAATGATTTATAAGCGCCTAAAGAGCAAAAACCACCAGGATATATACAAACATACTGAATTTATAAATTTTAATATTAATTATAAATTATTAATTATTCTAGTATTAATTTTATTGATAAAAATTAAATATTTTTTACTTTGTACAAAAAAAACTTTATTGAAGAATATATATAAATGATATAAATATGTTATTAATTTTAATTTTAATATACTTTGTTTTCTTTTATTATTAAGCATTAGCCAATTATATATATTTTTTAATTCCATGGAATATTTTTTTGTAAAAATGGTAACACAATAAAAAAAATATTAAAACTTAAAATAAAACATTTATTTTTTTTTTGCTTCTCTATTAAGATAATAGAAAGCAATAATGTAAAATATTAATATAATTAAAATGTACTATACAAAGTAAATAATATCTTTTACGTTTATACAAGTCTATAATTACTTCTTAATGTTTTAATAATATGCCATATTTTATATATTTAGAGTTTATTATAATGAAGAAAAACATAAAAAACTTTATTAGAGATAATATAAAAAATAAAAAATCGGAATAAAGTGCAATATATATATTGATGCGAACATAATAGTTTTATTTATACATAGATCGTTTTATATTATATTATATTATATATAAAAAATATGTGCACAAAAATAGGAAATGTATAAATTTTAAAAGTAATTAGGAAAACAAAAAAGGCAGTTATCAATTTGCTATATAAATTAAAAAAGAAAAATTTAATAAAAATTTTTTATAAAATAGTCAATATTAATATACGTGTAATGCATTATATTGAGGATACTTGAAGATTTTTTATTTTTCCTAAATGTATCTTATTCCTCGAATTATACAACAAATGTACAAGGAAAAATGCAGACATAACTATGAATGAATTGTGATACATAGGTTAGATACCGTTTAATATATATACACTAGAATCATTTAATTATAAATTTATTAGCAAAATAATAACTTTAATTAAAAGTAATAAAATGATTTAATTTTATCTAGAAAACAAGGGATCCAGATAAATTATTTTTTAATACAAGTCAAAGTATCCATTTATATATTATAATATTATAATGGAATTTTATCGCGCTACATCTGTATTTCAAAGGATTATAATAATAATTAACATTACTCATTTTTATTTTTACATAAGTATAATATATATTGCAACACGTGTAAATATAAAAAAAAATCTTAAAATATATCGTAGTTGACATATTCCATTTCGAGTAATAGTGCACTTATATTATTTAAATTAATACTTTTTTTCTTGTATTAAATTTATAATAGGTATGCTCGTAAATAAGAAATATAACACTATTATATCTAATATTTTTAAATGTTAAAATAGTCGTTTAATTATTTTTATTATTATACACTTATATTTTTAATTAGATTTATTTAGAATACTCTTATATTATAATTTTATTTTTGTATCCTCATTATGTGTATTATATATCAATAGTATAAATATTTTATATGACGTATATTTTACTTATTATTTCTTAATTTTTATAAATGTATTTTTCTTTTATTAGTTACTTTATTAATGAGCAACATTTAATTGTTCAAAATTTGTGATTACGTTGTAACGAATTTTGTATATATTCTAATATATAAAGTGCTAATGCATATTTGAAGAGGTTTTAGCATATGTTACATTTAAAGAATATTAGGCCTTCCGCGTGACATTTAAAGATTCGTAAAATTTTACCAAATACAATTCTTAAATATATTATATATGATGAATAAAATAAAATATTATCCTTATGTATTGCAATGCACATCATGTGATTTTCAAACATGTAATAAATAATTGTGTCATATTATAAACGATAATAAAAAAACACTATATATTTCTATTTCCGTGTACTGAAAATTTTTTTGAAGGCATATTTTTTCCTTAGATTTAAAAAAAAAAAAATATATTTTACTGTTTATATAAAGAAACAATGAATTATTAATTAAATGAATTTTCAAAGGATAAAAAACAATTATATTTAATATATTCTTCCCAAAAATTGAAGTTCTTTTTTTATGAATTCTTATACGAAAAAAAATAACGAAAAGCAAACTATATATTTAATGAAAAATATCGATCAAGTGTTGTGTTACATATGAAAATCTACACTTATATATGAAAGTTCTTATCTGGTTAATCGGCTGAAATGGCCTTCTGATGTAATTTTTCTTTATCATCAATGTACATATCTTTATTATCATTTGATCCTAATAAATATATTTTGAATTGTGAATTGCACATTTTAGACAATCTAAAATATTAGTTTAATAATGTTATAGGAGAAAATTAATTATAAAATTTTTCGTATTCATATTTTTTTTTTGGTAGTAATAAAAAGAAATTACCTTATATAATAACACACACTAGTATTTCACCTATTTGCATTTAAATATTTAGTAAATTCGAAGAGTGCATTCATCATATTTATTTTCTCTTATCTATATAGTAATAAAAAAGCATGGCATATTGCGATGAAAGCAATTCGTGTAATTTAAATTTATAAAAATAATAAGTTAAAATAATGATTATAAATACATCAAAGCTCACATTCACGAGCATGTTATAGACATGCATACCTGAATAATAAAGTATGCCTATGAATAAATACACGTAATTTTTTTAATAAAAAATAATGATGTAAATATTATCTTAATTTTTTGGAATAATTAGAGTTGTTCTATCAGAAAAAACTAAATTGATCAATATTGTAGGATTTTATTCCCATATACCTTGCAATAATTTAAATGGTTTTATTTCTAAAAAAGTGAATTTCTTGTTTCTGAATGATACTAAAAATGAATGTTTTCTTATATACATATATATTACTAAAATAATTAAATATATTGTAGAACCTATTACCATCATCATAATACTATGTTCCGAAAACACTTATTATAATATCCTTTATAATTTATAAGAAAAATCTATTGTTCATCATATTTAATTCATGTTCTTTCATAAAAGTTATATATAATTTTTATAATACCTTTCCATTCTTAAAATAATCATTATGAATATAATATAATTCACAATTTAACTTTTTTCAAATAAGTAACATTAGCATACACCTCTAAGTAAAATGATGTCTTAATCTTTTAGTATATACTCCTAGTACTTACCTTATGATTTAACAAATGGATCAAAAATTAATGTATTTATAAAGAGCTTTTGTATATCCGTCAATTGGTTAATTATTATTTCAAGGTAAAAGACATAATGCATTCATTTTATATATATTTATAAATTAATGGTTCGAAAAAAAAAGTAAATTATTGCAAGAGAAACATAATTTTTGCAATTTATTAGATTGGTAACAATTATACATTTCACATAATCCAAAATTTCGCAAAAGTTTTAGTGAAACTTGGAAAAAAAAACTATATATAAGAATACTTTTATATATATTTTCAAGTTAATTTACTAATAAATTATGGATAAATTTGTAATATACAAATAAGGAGGTATAAAATTATACATTCTATATAATTATGATACACTAAGTTAACGTTCTTTTCCGTAGCAACTTCTGTGAGTTATATGATGGGAAAAAAAATTATAGAGTGAGTTAAAATATAAATTTTTTATATGAAAAAAGGTGGAATATATTGTATATACATATAATAATTTATATGTAATTGTATATAATAAATATGTAATTCTTTTTTTTTTCTTTTATTTCATTGATTTATAATTTAGATAATGTTGCAGTAGTTATAATAATATGGAATATATACTTCTAATTTAAAATTATTGTATTATATTTCTATGGATTTAATTACTAGAAAATTAGTATTATTTACAATATTTTTAATGGTAAACGACTTTATACTCATAATATTATTGTTATATTATAAAAAAAAAAATAAAAAAATCATATAAGGAATTTAATAATTCAAGATAAAACTATTAATAAGCGCTTAATTCTACATAAATTTAATGTGCTATGTAAGATGCTTTTACTTTTTATATGTATACAGTTTTTAAAAAAATATCTAATTATAATTTTTTCTTTTATAATTTATTTTTATTGATTGGGTACTTATTACATATAAGGAAAATGTTTATTATTATAGCAATATAAATAAAAGATGTTAAAATACTGATATTATGCTACTGCAAAACGATTATAATTACTATTTAGAATATATATGTTACATAAAAAAAAATTATAATATCTCCCTTGCATAATTTTTATGAGTTAAATTACTTACATTTGAATACAATAATTGCAATGAAATTATTTATTTTTTTTAATTATTCTTGTATATATCAAAATTTTCACATTAAAAATTATTCATTTTGTGCACTTGTTCTATTAATTAGTGTAAATTATATTACAACTCTAGATAAATGTAAATTAAATATTATGTATTTTCTGTTTCCACAATAATAATAATAATATATATACAATTTTATTTATTTTTACATTTTATAGGGTTATAATGAGCAAACGATATAAGTTGCATTACTTGTACTACTAATATTGGATATAAGCGGATGTATTGAAAAAAAACATATAACGTGTACATTAAATGTACTTTCAAAAATGTTAACTGATTAAATTATTAACTGAAAACTCGACATATGTCACTCCATAATATGCATATGAAAAGTGATATAATAAATTAATATCATATTATGCCTTAATTAAAAATATAATCCAACAAAATTCAATTACTTCATTATTTTTTTTTGCATTATAACATAAAATATTTGATTATCTTGTTTTAATTACCTATTTAAGAATTTATAATACGGGTATTTTGTCAACGTAATTTTATTATGTCTTCTAAGTTAAACATATACATATTATCCGGTAAAAATAATGCTAATTCAGTAATTACTATTTTCATCTGGACACGCTTAAAACATATATAATACATTTAGTTAAATATATTAAAGACAACTCTTAAATATTAAATGCATGTATTATTTCTATTACGTGAGACTTTAAGCATTTTTCATATCTAACTATTATATGGATAACTCGACATATACTACATATTCATGTTTTCATATAGAAACATCTTCACAAAAGTAATTATCGTTATTTTTAATAAGAAAAAATATGAAAATACTTTTATTAATGAAATATATATTATACATATTTTAGGAATAAATTTCAAATATAAATATATTAAGATAAATATGTGTATGCATACATACGATTTAAAATGAAAATAAGCAAAAATATTTCAAATTATAATTTATTTTTTTATATAATTGTTATTACAATATTTTGAGTAACTTGTATTTAATATATAATAGAAATAATTAATATTAATATATAATATTATTGAATATTTTTGTATAGGTTAAAATAAATATATACAATTTTCGAATATCTTCTAGACAAATATATATTCAAAAACAAATTTGCGCATATATAAAGAATATTTCATCATATATTCTTTTTTATGATAATTTTGTGATTTCAGTGTATAAACAATAAATAGCATAATTTAAATAAAAAATTACTATTATAAGTAAATTTTAAAAGAATATATTATTACATGACTTTATTTCAAGTTACTAATATAATGAATCCCGTAATTTTATTTTATATTTTGTAAATGTATATTATATATATACTTTCATATTGAAATATTGCAATTATGAATAACTTTAGTCTAGATAGGTTAATATATACTTAAGATTCATATTAATTCGTACATATTTTTAAAATAACAACACTTATTATAAATATATCATAAGCAATTTTTTATTGTAAATAATTGCGTTACTCCAATTCAATCTTATTTATAACCGGGAAAATTATATGTTTTTTCAAATAACAATAGCTATAAAAAGAAAAAAATATATATATATTTTTTATGGTTATACTAGAGATGCCTATTGACAGAGACAATTATTATATATTAACATAATATTAAATTATATAGTTTTAATGAATATAATTTCAGGATTAACTTTTTTTCATTTATGCAAAAAATATTTGAGATTCATAAAAATTAAATAATTTTTAATAAAATTTGAGGATAATTCTTTATGTTTTAACTATTAACAAAGGATTTATGTAATCTTGATAACTTATTTTATATGATTAAAAGAGACAATATGAACTAACTATAGTTACTGCAAGGATAGACTTTTAGGTTTCATAAAAATATAAAAGTTGACTAAAATAAATATTTTATTTTATTTTACGCACATATTACCTTTAATTAAACAGTGACATGTATATAAAAAGTATAAAAAAGGTTGCGTTACAAATTAATTATATCCATTCATTTTTTTTAAGAAATTTAATTATTTACGTAAGTTGATAATGAATTCTGTAATTAACATACAAATGAATATTATTTAATCTATGTTTTAGCATATACCATTATTTTTTTAGTTAATACTTCTTTAACTTTTTTCGTAAAATTAAATATATATTAGGAAGTATAAATAAAATATATTTTAGGTTTAAACTCAGTAATTATGTTAAATTTCTGTAGAAGAATATTTTATTTTTATTTTTAAATATATAAGAAGTTGTATTCTTATGTATAAACCACATCATTATAATTTTTACATATAAATATAGATATATTCAAAATATTTTTCTTATATAAAATTAAGGAAAAAATAAGAATAATGGAATGCAAGAGTTTGCTAATAAATGATAATGTATAATATTAATTTTGAATATTGTAAATACTTATTTAATATTATATGAATATTCTTTAACGACTGATATACATTAAAACATTTTTCACGAAAATGGATTTTAATATTTTTATAAATATTCAATTCTTTATTTTTAGTATAGATTTCTTAGTGAGTTTGATGCATATAAATCTTTAATAGAGAATGTTCCAATGAGTAGTACAGAAAATGAAGTAGGAAAAACCTGCGATTCTTTATCGAGTGATAGTATTTTGAATAAAGTCTCTTCTTCCAATAATATTTGTAAACAGTTTATTCATTTATATAGTAAATTATCAACTACACTTAAACGTAAAAAAAAAACTAACTCACTTGACGATAATGATTATTCATTTATGAATTACTGGATAAACGATACATTAAGTAGTAGTAATGTTAATGCTTCAGATTATATAAAGGAACTTTACACAAAGCTAAAAGAAGCCGATAAAAATACATTTTTCAATGTTGATTTTTCGGTGGAAAAATTTAGTAGTATGAAATTACATGACTTAAAAAATATTAAAATATTAATTGATTTATATAATCGTATGCATGAGGTTAATGGCACATATTCTGAATGTCAAGCGAAAGAGGAATATACATCATTCTTAAGGAAAACAAGGGAATTTAATGAAATATATAAGGGAGTTATAATTAATTGCATTGATGGTTGCCCTGATTTTTATAATGCTTTAGAACTATTAAAATGTAAATATAATGAAGACATCATTGGTTATGCTAACATGTTATCCAGATTAGAATTTAATAAATTTGACGAATTACAAGATTACAATTTTGTGTTAAAAGAACATAATACAAAACAATTCAAAAAAATTCTAACAATTCCAATTTTATTTCCCATATTTGGATTGTTGTTCATGTTGTTTTTTTCTAATAAGGTTAAAGGAACTACTTATATTATGGTTAATATTATATATATGTTCATATATTACTATATTAACAAAAAATAATTTACATAAGAATAATATTTGTACATGTTTAATTTTTCCTTTTACATTAGCTTAGCCCATTTCGACAATTTTTACTTGAAGAAATAAATATGATAAGAAATAGGGGTATTTTTGAGTATGGGTCGAACAAATTATTATTGCGTTCGTCTGATCATGAAAACATTAATTATGGTTATGGGGATTATAATATGGGTTATTATTCTCTAAGAGATGCATAATATACAAATATATTAGACAAATAATATTTTTATGAAGATGAATTTAGAAAATTCTAAAGTAATGAAATTATATTTATAAATGAAAATAAAATAATGAATAATATTATTTATTAATTAAAATATTACGATAATTTTATGAAGTAGTTATAGCAATTAAATGTTAATGTTGTAAAAGGTGTGATTTATTTTTGAGGTACGCTGTTTCTGTTATGTCATTAAAGATTGATGAATAAGATTTATATAGTAAAATATAGAAATCGTTTGTTGACTATTGACGTAATATAATCACTAATGTCATTATTATTATTTTTTGAACTATATAGAGAGATGTATAATAAATGCAATAATATATATTAATGAAAAATGTAATAATATACATGCTTTATTTCAAATGAAACTAATATTTGTTGGGAAAACTTTATAATTATGTAATTAATGATAATTTACATTGTACGAATTAAGCACATATTTAACTTTTTCCTGTTTAACAAGTAATAAAATAATATTCATGTTTCAGTATACTTTTTTATGTGATGAGTAATATTTCAATATTTTTATATAATTTGAATAAAGAAAATGAAGTTATATAAAAAATTACAAGTATGTTCAATATAAAAAGTATCTATAAAAATAAAATGGTATGATACGTATTAGAAATAAATATCTCCAATACTAAATATTTTAATGCCAATAAACGCTTGTTCACATTATCTGGTAAATTAAACATAAAACTGTTCATTGTAATAAATAACATATGATTTTTATATTTTTTAATAAAGGATATATAAATCATAAATTTATATTAATATAAAAATACCCAGAAAATAATGTAATGGAATAATATTTTTCATGCATAATATAATTTATATAAGTATGTATATGCTTACTTATTCTGTTTTTCTTTTTTTTGTTTTTTTCTGTCCTTTCACATAATAAAATAATTTGTAAGATGTGTGCACATTTTTTGTGGAAAAAAAATTTATTAAACTACTGTATTTAAGAAAAAAAAGAAAATATGTTTTAGTAGTATAAATAACATCCACAGTGATTATTTTTAAATAATGTATTTAGCTAATGTATATGATAATAAATATTGAGAAAAAAAAATATAGTAACATATTTTGTATTACATTGTTTATTATATGGCAATATGTTATATATAGTACAAATTATTAATTATATAAAGGAATCACGTATTTTAATTGCATTCTAAGTAAAATACATTTAAAAGAAAAAATCCATTTATTTAAAGTAAATTAGCTTACAAATACAAAGACGTATACTATGTTCTACTATTAAAAATATATTATAATATATTTTCCACATGTATTATTATATAATGATATTATAATATATGGAATAGAAAATGCATTAATTCTTTTATATTATGTCATCTAACAATTTCATTATAATGGATGTATTTATGTAATGTTATGTACTTTATAATATAATAGAATTCTTATGTTTTATTCACATTAGAAACGTTATCATAAAATAAGTGTTTTCATAACATCTTTAAATTTATTCATTTATTTATTGCTATTAATTTATATATAATAAAATTTCCCTCCCTTTTTTATATATACTATGAAAAAACATAAATAAAAAGTTAAATTTTATATTTTTTTTTTAAAATAAAAAGTAAAAATATGTTCTTCATATATAGGAACTACCTTGATAAAGTACATATTTATATATTTCACCATATTGCTTTATTTTTTTCTATTTCTACTTTTTATATATTTTAACTCACCCATTACCCTTTTTATTTTATTATTTTATTTAGACTTTTCATAAAAACAATTGTGAACAATTTGTTTAATTTGAAAACACATATTAAGTTTGCTATTTAGTTTTACTTTGTTGTGTGCATTATTTTTTCTTCTTAATTTACTTATTTTAATGAGTAATTTGTCATTTCTTTTACATTTTATAATATTAGAGTTATATATCCTTAATTTATATACATATTGAGAAATGCTTAAAATTTTGAACTTTTATATAATGCATAATATACACTGCTGTGGGGCATCCTTTTAAATTATTTTAATGCATTCCTTATACATGTATATTTGTTTTATTGACACATTTTTTTTTAATTTGTACTATTTTTATATTATATATGTAATATTTTTCACTTTTTTTCACATTATATGTATCTTCAATATAATTACAACTTTGGATGAAATTGGTAATAAATTAAAATAATATATAATTACATTCATTTTCTTTATTAAATATAATAAGGAAAAAGAATGTAAATGATGTATACTCTCTATATTCCTTATATATACATATATGTGTATATATTATTAAATCTTATATTTATATATGGTTTTTTGTTTTATTTTATTTTTCCTTCTTCGAAATTGAAATTAACGTTTATATTCACATTTCAATATATTGTTGTTGTACGTATAATTCATATTTAAGAAATTATAAACATTCTTTTATAATATTTAATAATGCATTCTATAAGAAGATATAGTACACAAATTCAATTAAATTAATTAACACATGAATTTTGTAATTATTCCCCAATGTATGTTTTGTACATACATATGTATATTTATATTTTTATATATGTATTGACGTTTACATAATTTTTCATAATATATAATATATAAAATATTAATATGTACTTATCAATTTTGAGGAAATAAGGTTAATTTCTTGCCGAATTTGTATATCTATATTATAATTAAAATAGAATTCTAATATTTTAAAGATGCATGCATATGCAAATTTCCATGTATGAATTAAATATTCATTTAATAATTGTCATTGGTAACAAAACATATTAACTTTTTATGGTATTACGCTATATAAGAATTATTAATATATATATATTTTTTTTTAACTTGAATTTCATTTTTTTATAAATATACATAGTAAAATATGCTTTATTTTTATCATTGGACTGACTAATCCTTTTGACATTATTATGATAATTATTCATATAAATAATATTAGTAAAAAAGAAAGAAATAATACAAAAAATATTACTTTTCTATGCTTAACATATGAATATATTACTTTAATATTTTTCTTGTATCATGTATCCATTTTATATTAATAGATGCATGCATGCTATTACTATTTATTTAGAAATATAAGTTGTAAATTATTATTATAAAATTATAACATCATTTATCGGTACATAGAAAATATTTTAAATTTATTATGAAACACTGAATTAATATAATTATATGTTTTGACATTATAGTGTATTCAATAAAAATATTTTGTTAATAAAATTACATGTTTTATGATAAATTATGGTAATTCATAATTACCATATTATCATATGAGAAGGTAAAATGTGTATACAAATACTTATAAGATAATTTTAAATATAACATGTTGTTCTCATATCAGTAAAATAAAAGAATAAAAATAATATATTATTATATTAAATTTAATGTATATAGAATTTAATATGAAAATGGTATATATATAAATGAAAAAATTCATTCTGTTTCTTCAAATTTATAATAGTTGCACTGATAAATATGCATTACAGAATAAATGTATCTTATACCTTTATATTTTAACTTAAGAGTTTAATATATATTTATCACTATTCCCCCCAATTTTTAAATTGATTTGTGTAAGATACTCTTATGCTATAATTTGCTTATAGTATTCTCTTAATATATATTATATTTCCGTCGCACAATTATTTGATATCATGTGTATTTTACTTAATATTTTTCAATTTTTATAAATATATTTTTATTTTTTATTAGGCACTTTATGAATATGCAACATTTAATTTTTCAAAATATATATTTATATTTGCCGCATAAAATACACAGATTCCTAGATATACATTCGTCATAAATATTTAAAACGCTTTTTTTATATCTCACAATTAATGAATTTTAAGCGTTTCCACGGAAAATTCAGTGATTCGTGTTATTGTG